>VUQK01009370.1:1387-15777 GCA_015106715.1 Bujurquina vittata | reverse complement strand
CTTTTCAAGGACATGTACAAAAACATGTACAGAGGTCTTTCTCTCCACCCCCTCCTCTCTCTCTCACACACACACACACACACACACACACACACACACACACACACACACACACACACACACACAGAATGTACAGCATGTTACAGCAGATCATTCTGCAGTGATCTGCTGCATGTATAAATGTACTATATTAATCGAGGCAAGGGGCTTAGTGTTTTCCATGGTCATTTAGTTGTTTTTGAAAATGTGTGTGTGTGTGTTTGTGGTGTGTCTGTGTGTGCTTTATTAACTTCCTACAAGGCAAGAGGACAGTCACTCTGAGGTTAAATGCTTTATTTCTTGTCATCAAATATAGTATGGTCGCCCTCCCTCTCTCTTTCTCTCCATCACAGATGGCTAGCACAGAGAGAAAGCAATCTCTGTTGCAGCATTATCCTGAAAAGCACAGAGGGGGAAGGGGGGACTCTGGAGAATATATTGCTTATAGCGCAACTAAACCTCTGAGGAGGGAGAGAGAGCAATAAAGCAAGAGATGGGTGCTAAAGGTTTATACAAGGAGTAAAGACACTGAAATGACAGAAAAGGGAAAATAAGAGAATTTAAAAACTGCTGAAGCATGCTTATGTGATTGAATGTCACCATTTATTCATTAGTGTTTTGCTGCAGATTGAGACCCTGCAGACATTACCTGTGTAGTATTGTGCTCCATACTGATGGTTGCAATGTACTTTATCTGTAAATACAACTCTCTGTGTCATTGTTTTTGGGTGACTCAGTTAATCAGTGGAGCCAATTTCTACCCATTGATCACCTGTCTCACCTTCACTCTTAAAAGAATGGTAGCTTTTGTTAAACCAATCTCATGGTTTTATGTTTATCATCACGCTAGAGTGAGGGTACAGTAAATCTTTTACAGGTATAGGAAGCAGGAATACACCAACTGCAGTCCCAGCTGAATTTGGTGTATTCTTCACAACTACCCATCACAAACTACATTCAGAACATATTCATTTGAATAGTTTTAAGTGGAATGTATTTAACATGGTTAATTCTGTCAATTAATAATAATATATTATATTATTATATATTATATATTATATAATAATAATATAAGTTTGTATTTGTAAGCCTGTCAAATGGTAGATTTAGAATGGCAAAAGTTGGACATGGAGAGGGAACCTTGATCCATCATTAGCTATCTTATGTAATTCGTGTTTCCACTATTTACCATTGTTTTTATTAGTTTTTCCTGTTTTGTTTTGTTTTTGTTGTTGTTGGGGGGGGTCACATTCTTTAAAGCTAACAATTTCACTTTCTCTATATTGCTTTTTTAAAAAAGGATAAATTTGTAGATGGATGTTTCATCAAAGTATAACATATTCTAACCTTTTAGCACTTAACATTTCAACCATTTCTAACTTAAGCTATTTAACTATTTGCTTTGAATAAAATTTTCAGTCTATTTTTGCTTGTTTATAAACTACTACTTAGCTAGCTTCACTTATGTCTAGCATACTATTTCATCTATTTAATGACATAATAAAAATGTCTACTTGTAGACATTTTTTCCAGGAGAAATTCGTTTGGGTTGTGTCAGGCAGGGCATCTGGCATTTAAAAAATCTTCCAAATTAAAAACGTGCAGCTACCAGCTGTGGCGACCCCGTTATAAGGGAGCAGCTGAAAGTTACTTTCAACTATTCAACAATCAGTTATATGTACATATATGACAGGAGTTGATGCTGTCAATAACAAATGACAGCATCAACTCCTGATGAGCTGATGACGTTTTATAAAAGTGGAAGGGGACCAAAATTTACCATATGCCATTTTTTAAAAGTTTGAAATAAATGGTTACAGTGTAACAGTACTGAGGTAATAAAAAACAGAAACAGCACAGAAACATAAAACTTTACTTCCTGGAGTCAATTCATTTTAAATGGAACTCCAAGCCAAACAGACTCAAATTTGTGGGGTTGTTTTCTGTTTCTTTTCTTTCTTTTTTTGTGTATGTGTGTGCATGTGTTTTTATTTGCCTGTCTGCCAGTATAACATAATACTGATGAACCCAAATAACTCACATGTGCAACACTGCCACCCTGCCAAAATGCGGGTTGTCTAAAATGTCCTTGAACCCTAAGTTTTCCCCAAAGGATTCATCAGAGTGTGAGCATGTGAATATTAGATAAAAGCACTTAGGGACTGAAAAAAATACTTGAATGTGTGTGTGAACAAGCTTAAGGAGTCTCATAGTAGAAAGTACTTTGAGTGCTCAAATAGAGTGGAAAAGTGCTACATGAGTACCAGTTCAGTGCTACAATGAACTCTGTGTTTAACAGTCTAGCAAGTGTGCGTAAGTGAAGACATTTGTGTGTATTTGCTTCTGCTCTTGATTAGAGATTACCTGTATGTTCTTTACCTTTTGATATAATATAAATATATGAATTTAACTGAATTAAACTTAAATTAATATAATTGAGAAATTGTCAATTTTCATTACAGCCCCACTACTGCATGAAAAAGGAATGTGTGTGTGTGTGTGTGTGTGTGTGTGTGTGTGTAGGTTTTGCTTACAAAGGGAGTCCATGCAGCTGAGACATTTGCCTGAATGAGGTGCACTAAGACACATGACTAAACCCAACATGCTAAGCCCAATGGCAGAAGAAAAGTAGGAAAAAAAGGGGGGGAAAGAAGTGAGTGATGGATTGCAGAAAGTGACCCCATCGTCTCTTTCTTCTTCTTTTTATTTTGCTGCTTGTTACCCTGAATTCACCCCCAACCAAAGACACCTCACATCCTGTAACTCCCTCCCCTCTCTCTGTGTCTCTCTCCCTCTTTCTCTGCAGCAGACTAGAGCGCAGTCAGCTACTACGGGGACTGCAGTATTACGCTATAGCACAAGCAGAGAGCTGGGGGTGGGGGGCTGAACGAGGTGGGGGGAGTGGAGGGAGGAAGAGGACATGGGGTGGAGGGTTGGTGACAGGGGACTGAATAACAATAATAAGCAAACCAGCACTCAGCTCAGAAAATCTAGTAATAAACCACAGTGAGCTATCAGTGGTGATGACATGAGAGAAGGCAATAGGAGATTGAGTGTGTAGACAGTGAAGTACAAGACAGAAAGATTTGGGGAACCCGCTACCTTTGCAAAGCTAATGCATATACTTCATGGACCGATGCCCAGGTTGAATAACTGATGCAGTCCTTGTTTTCTTTTTTTTTTTCTTTTTTTTTCTGGACAGGACGTTCAGACTTTCAGCTTCATCTTTTGTGAACAACCTAATCAGCTAAAATCGAACCAGATATCTGACCTCAACCTACCTGAGCACTACTGCTGCCCTGACCATCCACCTTCCAACCCAATCTTTATGTCCTAGTGCTGGCACTAAAACTATTGACTGCAACACTTTCAAAGTCACCTCCATTGTCATACGGATGCTGCCCCAACCCCCTCAACCACGACATCAGCTTGCCCCCCCCCCCCTTTTTTTATATCAGGTATTCAGTCACTTGTTTGGTTATCATGTTTCCAATGTTCCTCATTCCTACAATATATCTACACAAAGCCAATGAACGTAATGGCTATGGTTTGGAAAAGGTCTTTGTTACTAAAAAGTGATTGTGCTGCAAAACTGGGGTCCCCTGTATGAAGGTTAGACATGATACACACCTATCTACAGAGTGGCTATCTGCCTTGCTGCATAAAGGATAGATTGTGTCCTGGACTGACACTACAAATTGCAGGATCATTTTATTTGGGTGTAATTTATGAAGATAGTGCTATGAAACAAGCCCCTCTGGACTGGAACACCTGCATGGACCTTTTGAATTACTGGGAGTTCAGTTGCAAGTTAACTCGTTCTTCTGAGAGCCTCTTGAACCAACAGACTGATAGAAATATTCACCTATATAGACGTAGAACTATGGGGGATTGTTGGAGCTAAATCACCTGAGACTAGGGCTGGGCCATATCATATCATTTATGATAATATCTGTATTGTTGACTGTTTCCTTTTTCATGCAATAACGGCAGCGCTTCACAGTGAGGCAGCATCGCCGCAGATCACTTGTCTCCCAATGTCTGTTGTGTTGAACTGTATTGTCATGATGAGTGTTCTGGAAGCCTTAATTTCCCGGACGGGACCTTCCCCAAGGGATCAATAAAGTTTATTCAATTCAATTCAATTCTTCAATTCAAAAAAAATCTTGCCCAGGAAAATAAATTATATCATGATATGCTAATTTTGATGGTGTAAATACATCACCCCACCATGCAGCGGATTAAGCTCACATAGGTCATGCAGTGTTGCCAACTTAGTGACTTTGTTGCTAGGCTTTTTCCCCTAGTGACAAATGTAGCTAGTTTTTCCAGTGACGTCAGAGAGTTTTGGAAACCTGGAATCCTCCGCTGTCGCCGTGTTTTGTGTCTTCGTACTGCACCGTTATTACGCTTTGGCGTTGCCTGGACCCCCAAGAGTACCTGGCTGCTGGGTTGTACCATAAAGTCACATGACCTTAATAATGGAAGTGAGTATTTTTCATGTGTTCGTGATGCAGCCTCATTGTGCAGGTGGACCCGTTGCTGTAATACGTCGGTGCATATGTCTGTGGATTTACTGAGCTAGCGAGAAACTTTCTGACTGAAGGAATTTTGTTCATTCAGTCTATTTATATGTTTTATTTGCACAGAGTACTTGCTGTACAGGAGTACACACAGGAGGAAGTACTTTTGTGAAGTTTACGTCACTGCAGACTGTTTTTAAAGAATAAGTCAGCCTTTTGCTGTTTTTGCTCAGTATCTTTTCTGTTTAAATGTTAATAGCAGAGCTGTGAGTGTTTTGTTATGGAGGAAAAAAGCCTTATTATTTGAGAAGCATGCCAATAGTTTATTTTTGAGCAATTTCTCATGTACATCTACAGCTGAATGTTTAAAAAAAAGTGCCCATGTGACTCAAGTGCCTTTTTGTTTATACCTTTTGGGGGGAAAAATGATACAATATATAAATATATTGTATATCGCCATTCAGCTAAAAAATATTGTGATATTATTTTCGTCCATATCGCCCACCCCTATCTGAGACCCACAATAGCTATGGAAATCTGGATGCCTAAATATATATATGCACACTTTTTCACAAACACCTGTAGTTTCTTTAACAATTTAATCTCATAACATGTGTTTTGCATACTGTATTGTGGATTGGACATGTGCAGTGCAGCATTTTTCAGAAACTAATTTGCCTTAATTCTGTTAAATGTTCATAGTAACCATAATCCAAAAGCAACTCTGTCCTTGAAATGACTAAAATCACTAAAACAATGACAAAACATAAAACTGAATTCAACCAAATTGAGCCTGACTTAACCTTGGTGTGTACAGTGCATCATTTAAACATCTTGGAGCGCTCTAATCAAGAGAAAATTGCTATCAGTAAACTTGCATTGGAATCATTAAAATTAGTATAATTCAAGTCTTTGCAATTCACTTTAAGTTTTCATCTAATTTAAACATAGAGAAAACTTTTTGAAGGTCATGATTTGCATTTAGATGTCCATGGACTCTTTAGGAAACAAGATCAGGTCCATTGACAGTGTGGTGGTGCAGATGTCACCAAACACTCTCTGCTTTCTGATCTCAGCATTTTTTGCAATATTGTTCCTCTCTTGAAACAGCAGGCTAACATTATCTATTGATGCTTCACTAAACTCCATGTGCAAACACCTGTTTGGAGACACATTTGCAAACACAAGCACATGCTTGTATAGCAAAAGATAGCATAAGCTGTATCGTATAGCCCATGGAAAATAAGCCTACGTGTTCCCTGTGTGTCATGTTGAGTTTTGCTTCCTCTGTTTCATTAGTGTGATTATGTCCAACCTGTTCTATCCAGCCGTCTGATGTTGTCCCTCGTCATTCCCTGTGTATATATTGTCTGCATTTCCCTTTGTTCTCTGTTATGTATGTCCTCATTGTAGTTTTCCTTCTGCTGCGTTGTCCATCTGTCCGAGTCCTATTTCTAAGTGAGTTTGTATTTTGTTCTGTTGGCTCAGTCCAGTTCTCTTTTGCCTTGAGTTTTCTAGCAATAAATGCTGATGAACAGTCAAGTCCTTTCCTGTTTTTGAGTTACGTGACACTTTGTGACACTTTTAACAGGAAGAAACTTCTGGCAGAACCAGGCTGGGGGGGGGCAATCATATGCCACAGCCAGTTGGGGTTGAGGGGAGGGAGACAGAACAAAAGACACATTGTGGAAGAGAGCCAGAGATTAATAACTAATTATTAAATCCAGAGTAGTGTATACACACAGAGTGAAAAGGGGTGAATGAGGAATAATCAAGTGCATCATGGGAAGCCCACAGAATCTAGACCTATTTCAGCACAACTAAGGGAGAGTTCACGGTCACCTTATCCAGCCTTAACTTTGAGCTTTATCAAAAAGGAACGTTTTAAGTCTAATCTAAATGTATAGAGAGTGTCTGTCTTCTGAATCCAAACTGGGAGCTGATTCTACAGAAGAGGGGCCTGAAGGCTAAAGGCTCTTCCTCCCATTCTACTTTTCACAATACCCTGGGAACCGCAAGTAAGCCAGGAGTTTAAGACCAAAGTGCTCTATTGTGTGATATGGTACCATGAAATCTTTAAGATAAGATGGGGCCTGATTATTCTTGTATTAGTCTTGTATGCAAGGTAAAGGATTTCAGATTTGATTCTGGATTTAACAGGGAGCCAACGAAGATAGGCCAACATGAGAGGAATATGTCCTTTCCTTCTAGAACCAGTTAGTGCTTTCACTGCAGAATTTTAGATCAGCTGAAGGCTTTTCATGGAGTGTTTAGAACAACCTGATAGTGCTGAATTACAATAGTCCAACCTTGAAGTAAAGCAAATGCATGAAGTAGTTTTTCAGCATCACTCTGAGACTAGATGTTAGAAATACCTGGTTACACTCCTTGTTTCTAATAACCTCAGTTTTATCTGAATTTATAAGTGGAAATTAAAGGTGCAGTTGAACTAATTTGTGTGTGTCATCTGGCTTAGAGTAAACTGGGTATCATTTGCATAGCAGTGTATGTTATGGCTTCTAGGGGAATAATGTATAATAAAGTAGAATTGGTCCTAAAACGGAAGCCTGTGGAACTCCATAAGTAACATTAGAGGATGAAGAAGACTTCCCATTTACATGAACAAACTGGAATCTATTAGACAGATATGATTTAAACCACTGCAATGCAGTACCTTGAATACCTACAGGCATCAACAGTATTGAATGCTGCACTGAGGTCTAACAGGACAAGCACAGAGATGAATCCACTGTCAGATGCCATAAAAACATAATTTGTAACTTTAAAAAATGCTGTTTCTGTATTTTGATGAATTCTGAATCGTGACTGAAACTCTTCAAATAAACCATTCCTCTGCAGATCAGTTAGCTGTTTTACAACAACACTTTCAAGAGATAGAATTTGTGCTCTAGTGTAGTATGGCTTGTATTTGATCCAGACTAGCTGCATTCCAAACAACCTCAATGTAAAAGTCTTGCAAATTCTTGCTTTTCATAAAATCTTGCATGCAGCCAAGAAGTTAATTGCATATAAAAGTCAATTCTTTTCGCTGTTATGTTTTGCTGTCAAACCATTTTTTTTAACCAGCCGCTGCATTTATGAACTGCACCAGATTCAAAAGGAGGCAGTTGAAATGGATGGTGATATATCAAATAAAAGTAACTGAAAAGAAATAAAGGCCAAAGTGATCCTACAGTGAAGAACCATAGCGGCCCCAGCCCCCTCTAAAACCCGAGTACAAAGTTTTTTTTATTTAATTCTAATGTAACTGATAGGAAACAGTTCTGCAGTACAGTTAGAAAGACAGTATGGCTATAGTTTTTAAAGAGTCAACATTAAGAATGGCACTCGGGTGGCTCAGGAGGTAGAGCAGGTCATTTACGTATCGGAAGGTTGGTGGTTCAATTCCGGGCTGCATGCCAAAGTATCCGTGGGGAAGATACTGAACGGCAAGTTGCTCTCCAAAGCAAGCGTTGAAGTACCAATGTGTGTGAATATTAGACAGTAAGCACTTAGATACACATGAAATGCTTGTATGAATCAATGAATGCAAACATGTTGTATAAGCACACTGAGTGCTCAGTTAGAGTAGAAAAGCACTACGTAAGAACTAGTCCATTTACCACTGATATAATTTTACCTTGTTTGGTGTTATGCTGAAAAAAAATGTACATAAATTCTTGATAAACTGACAATACAGGTGCTTTTCAACAACTTGTATATTTTGATAAAACTATGTGCAGCTCAAAACCTGCAGACATGCACTGCCTTGAATTTTAAAAGTAGAGGCTGAAATCGCAGGCCTGTTGTAAAGCAAGACAATTATACTACCATGCTATCAATGGTAGTATAATTTAAGCAGATATAAAAAGCAATACTCTGGCAGACCATTACTCAAATCCAACTGATAGTGAAAACTGAAAACTGGGGACGCCATTGTCAGGTAAGCTCCCGTTCTCTCTTGGACCCCCATGGACTATGTGCTCACACAAACACCATCTGCAAGCTCAGGTTAGAAAACTGTTGTTTGTGGTGTCTTTGTGCTCCTTTTTTCTCTCTTCTTTCCATGCACCCCGAGCCAGTTGTGGCTGATGGCTTGCTCTCTTCCTGTTAAGAGGGAGCTCTTCCTTCTTACTGTATCACGTTCTAGCTCTGAGTTTCCTTTCCAATTTAAGATTGTATATATAAAAACTGTTGTAGATAACTGGTGCTATATAGAATAAATAAGCTACATGTTAAGATGAAGTTTAGATTAATTAATAAGGTTGTTCCTCTGGCTCATTATTATCAGGGGAAAAGGTACTCTAGCCAGGACAGAACCTTTTAATGAGGAGAAGCAAATTCCTGGCATGCAGAATATCTCTTGCCAATTTCAAACTAGCAACACATCGGGCACAACATATTAACATGCTAAAAGTAATATTTTGATCAATGTTTGTACTCTAGTTTAATATAGAAGCATGATACCTTAGCCACTAAAATAACATTTAGAAACAGACCAACTACTGTAATAATGAGTTCTGAACAACACTGGAGCAAGGGCAATGTTTCCGTCATGATAACATGTACAGTTTCTAAACTACATTTGCATGTGCCGGGACAAACCTATTGGATGAAGTGGAAGATGCGGCAACTAACATTCCATTATTACACTTTGATCAGCTGATCAATGAAGACTGTAGAATCATTTACACAAAATATATAACCTATAAGGGCGAGATCTGGAATACAATTTTTGCTTCATGGATGCACATCCGCGAAACATTTTTGAGAGAGATGACAGAGTGATGCACAGAAAGAAAGAAAGAAAAAAAGAAGTATCAGCTGGAGCCACAATCTTCACAGAAAATCGGTGGCTGCAAATAAAGGGAAGGAACAACCTTTTTTAAACCTAATAAACATTTTGACGTCCATTCATCCCTCCAACAGTTTAAGGAGCAACTTTACGCGCAACAATGCGCAGTGGCCAAAACCGTGCCAAACACCGAACAGTTGCAGAGCGCGCACGAGACAGAAAGAGCAGAGGCTACAGATTGTATGTTACGCCTGTCCGGCCACTCACCCGGGCATATTTGGAGGAGTAGGGATCCTCGAACAGCGCCCACATCCAGGGCTGCCACACCTCCCACCACGTCGCCCTGCGGCCGTCCTCCTGCATGCATAGACGTTTCAGGTCGCCATCCGCTCCGCCGGTGAGTGCAGGGTCATCCTCGGGTGGGTCTGGTTCGGGGGTTTCAAAGCTGTCCAGGGCTTCTTCTGCGTCACGGTGCTGTCGGTAATTCATCCAGCAGCACGCCTCCACGTCCGTCTCATCAATGCCCCAGAAGGCAAGCTCTTCCTCGAAGAGCGGCCCGCAGACATCGTTGGGGCAGTGGAGCTTGCCGGTACGGTAGTAGTTGAGGATGAAGGCGAAGGTGGCCGGGTGGCGGTCGAAGAAGAACTCGTCGGACTTGGGGTCGTAGTCGAAGTTGCTGTAGGCGTCAGGCTCGGTCAGCCAAGACAAGCGTGTCCCCGGCAGCGTCTTCAGGGTGCTCCTGTAGGTCTCGTGTCGGATCCCACCGCAGTTGATGACGATCTTCTCGCTATCTGACGCCGAGCAAGTCATGGCTGCACTGGAGCATCATTCGGTCGGTACGTCCGACTGCTGCTGCTGCGGCTGCTGCCTCTCCCCATCCACAGTCGCTCTCTGCTCTGCAGGTTTCTGTTATACCGTACCGCCAAGGAGTCACAGGGCCAAGTGAAAGGAGGAGAGGAAGGAGGAGTCAGCTGCTGCGTGTGTATAAGAGAGCGAGAGAGAGCGGTGATCTGCATTAACGTGTGTGTGTGTGTGTGTGTGTGTGTGTGTGTGTGTGTGTGTGTATGACAGAGATGAGGTGTGGGATGCGGATTTTATGAATCAATAGCTTTTCCCGCTGATTGCCTGGATGCCCGATTGATTTATTGAGTTCATGTGACTGAAATTATTTGACATGTCATGGTCGGAATTTGCGATTTTCAGATGAACAAATCTGTCCTCATTCTAATCTTCTGGTTCTTTGCGGGCATGTACTGAAGCGCTGTGATATGACATGTACTGAACTAAGCAACGGAGAGATAGAAAGTACGTGATTTTTTCCCCCTTCTGAACATGTTAAAATATCCACGGACATCTACTGTAAAGATTACCATCTTTATATGACTGCTGAACCAAACCTTATTCAGGAATTTGCTTATTTAGTACGTTCCACTCGCCTGTGCCAAGCTTTCCACCAGATGCTTAAACCTGGCTGCAGGAACAGAACCAGACCATATCTGTTATTACAACACACTTTTTTTTTTTCCAAAGGATGCAACGCTTGCCGCATTCAATAAAGAGGCCACCTCATATTTCTCAAAGTAATATGGATGCAGTATTTTTAAGCTTCATTTTTGTTGCAGCAGATTTGCAAAAGTTGCACTTGAAAATCTTGAGACCAGGTTCAGTAACATCAGTGGCACTGAATTATTGTTGTATGGGTGTTGTTTACTCTCCAATTTACCGTTGCGGCTTTCAGATGAAATGGCAAAACTTACTCTGGCTGAATCATCAAAGACAATACACTTACTGTGTTTCAAAATCTTTCCAAGTTTCTCTCATCTTCAGGTTTTGCTGGAACACTGGGTGTAGGTATCTGGGAAACCTCCACCAAGAAAATCAGATATTTCAGTTCCTGAAAACTGTTGCATTTCTATGCATCAGTTTGTCTCTTCTACATCAATTTACAGTTGAAGTCTTTAGTCGTGAAAACAAAAATCAGGGATCAAGATGTATTGGAATATAATGCAGTCGGGATCTCAGTCATTCTGCCCGACTTTTAGATAACTATTGTCAATAGTTTTCATTTAATATTATCCCCACCAAGTGGGACTGAGTTGATATAGTGTATGAATTCAGGCTGCTTTTGTCACTTGTTTATGAAGTAACCTAATTAATTTTGCATGGGTCATGACAGTTTATTAGCTCAGATGTGTTTATGCAAGATTTTTGAAATGTACAAAACTTTCTGCACGTTTCCTTTTTTCATGTTTTGTAATTTTTGTTTTTGTTTTTTTGAGAAATGCATGTATTCTACATACTGCACCGCCCTTGAAATCTATGCCTTTGCATGCCTGAGTCTGTTGAATGCACATTTGATGGGAGATTTGGAAAATCTTCTGTTCTTCATAGTAATTCCATAATTTTTTCTTCAACATTGAGTGACTGAATACTTTTGTCCCTCTGTTTGAGCTGAAATAAAAAATATACAAGTAATTAAAATTATTTGTTTGAAGTGTGTTTTATGTTCAGCTATTAAACCAAAATAGCTGTGTCATATGTGGTTTGCTACAAAGCAAATAAGTTGAAGCATTCTCGAAGTGCGATGATTCCATAATTTTTGCCAAGGGTTGTTGGTGACTATTCACTGATTCCCATAGGTCCTTTGAAAGATCTTTTTTAAATGCATCTAAAATTCAAATGCTTTTAAGTTTAAGGGAGTTTCTAGGATGGACTTTTATGATCATGTTAGATGTTAGATACTTTTGTGACCAGAGCAGAAGTACTCAATACACAGTATATAAATATACTGTAGCAGACATGTTAACATCAAAGCTGTTTAATGTAAAATCTAAAATGCTTAAATTAATGATGCAGTTGTCTCTGCAGTTTTATTAAGCTTCCAGGTGAGAAAAAAATGAATGTACTTTAAGTGAATATGCACACAAAAAGTAAAAGATCTCAGTAAATAATCATCAGTGTAATTAAGATTTGGTTTTCTGCATGAAAATGAGCCTCCTTTACTAAAGCTCTCTTTCTCTCAACTGCATCACTCCCTTTCACCACACTTTTTCAATCTACTAAAACACTTGGCTCAATTGGGAAGAGGGCTATCATAGTGTCTGACACACACTTCCCTTCTCCCTCTCTCTCTCTCTCTCTTCATCTCTCTCCCCCATTTTCTCTCTTTCTGTTCCTCTCCAAGATTGTCCCTCCACCTCCAACAAGACGGGGAGAGGGAGAGAGTGAGGCCAGAAGCAGAACAAGTATTTGCTGAGCTCCACAAAATGGGGAGAAAAAGACTGCAGACCGTCAGCTCATTAGTGCTCTCCCATTTTCTCTCTCTCTCTTTTTCCCTCACACTGAGTATTCTTTCCATTTCTCTCTCCACCTCTCCTTATCATCTCCACTGCCTGTCCGCCCTCCCTCCTCTCTCTCAGCAGAGCTAATGTGCTGCGTTGGCCAGTTGAGAACAGTCTGCAGCACTGTGCTTCGCTCTCCACTAATACGTCACAGAAACACACACACGTAATCTACAGAGCTATGCCTTCAGACTATGGAATACCCTAAACTACCCGCATGTACTCCAACATATGACCAACTGTTTCATAATCAAGCTTTTATCAGAATATGTCCATCTCTGCAGGTTTTGTATTATGTTACAGAGCACCTACCTTTCAAATAACCTCCTAAATTCAGTTCAGTTCATCCATCCATTTTCTTCTGCTTATCCTTTTCTGGATCACAAGGGGTTCAGAGCCTGCCGCTGCTACACAAATGTCTACAGTCAATGAAGTCCTAGAGCAAACCTTGAAGATCATGGTATCCCTAGAACTTGATGACATTTTTAATGTCCCAGTGTTTGAGCTGGCCTTGTTTGCTAAGGCTACAGAAAGTAGATGAATATACACGCCTTCCACCAACACAACTGTGTGGTACCAACTGCGAATTATGGTGAACTGGATTACAGTCAACTTCCTCCTTGTGAAGAGTGTGTTTATGCATGCCCTCAACTCTAATTGCCAGACTCCTATCTGGAGAAGATGTCTGCAGGCATCTACATAATTTCCTCATTCAAAGGAGTATGACTGGAAACCTGACATGGATGGTGTTCAATGGATTTATGGTACAACAGCCTCCGAGGCTGTACCTGTAACTTTGTGCGAACATGTAGACTACCAGTGTAGTATAGTAACCAGCGACTAGGATAAGAGCCACCTGTGCAACTGGATGACAATGATCTTCACAGTGATACAGATGAGGAGATGTTTGACTCAAAGAGCATATCACATCTTTTGTGTAACTGTAATGGTACATAACATTCAGATGTTATGAAAACCCATAATACCCTTGTATTTCTGTGCAGTTGTATAATTTAGTTGTTCCAGAAATAAATGTTTGGAAAAAATCAATGTCGTCAACAACCTTGACAGTGATACTATAAATACTTAATGTACAATATCAATGTTAATGGCACATAACATTCAAATGTTAACAAGAACCATAGTGGTGGATGTATTTGTGCATTTAACAGTGTAATTGTATTATTTTGTGGTTCTTTAAATAACTTTCTTCACCAAATCAATACTTTTACCACCTCAGTGCAGAACAGAATACAGCAGGAAGTCCTTCCTGCCACCAGCAATAAGACTCTTTAATGCAAACCACTAACATTAATGCACAGTTGTATATAATATTTATATTTACGTTGTGTACATAGCTTTTATATTGTGTATGTAACATTCTTATTCACATAGAATTTATATTGTGTATAGTATTTATATTATATTCTTATATCACTGCATATCAGAGGCGATTGCTCTAAGACTGCAAGGGAAGCTCAGCTTCCCCTAAAACGTCAAAAAATAAGTGCTCAAATATATACTGTTGTGTGTACATGTCATTGACTAAATATGCATTTTCTTGCTACAGCTGCTGTAACAAAGCAATTTCCTGCAAGGATTTACAGTCTGTTTGTAGCTCTGGAGGCCAGGCTTACTGAATTGGAGACTCGGCTCCGCACCTTGGAAACTCCTAAAGCTAGCCAGGCCCCT
>VUQK01009361.1:4529-32242 GCA_015106715.1 Bujurquina vittata | reverse complement strand
ACCAGGTTACTGGGAGAGGACTCAGGTGTGAAATCTGAAAAACTGCTGCCTGAGGTTGCACTGAAATAACTGCAAAATATGCATTTGGCATACAGCTGATCAGCAGTCCGTTTCTACAAGATTAAACAAGCTGAGAACAAAATAAATGACCTCTGACAAGTGCTTGAAGTAGGGCTGCTTATTGTAGTAATCATAATCACACTTATTTTGGTCAACACTGAGATCATGATAAATCAACATGTAAAACTGTAAATTCCTTAAACTTAAAGAGACTTTTTCTTGAATTTAGATTATAAACCAAACAAGAAAAATTGACAAACAAAAAAATGAACTGAATTCAATCTAACCCAGTGGATAGGAAACAGTAAAGGGAATTGATATTATGAAACACAAAATAAGTTTAAAATATGTGGTTGCTCTAGGCCGTTGCTAGGCGAAATCAGCCACAAAGAGGTATATGGTGCTGCACTGAAAACTTCCCTGTAATTGCTTTGGTTGCGAGCAGGTTGCTGCAAATGTCCGCAGTCTGCAAAAAAACTACTTGCCGAGCAATAGTGAAACTTGAAAAGATCGATGCAAACTGGAAATGGATAATATTTGCCTTCAGAGTAAAACAGTAAGTCACAACTTTTCCTTTGAGGGCAAAGATTCCCCATTTTGCATTGCACTTTTTAAGTTTCAGTACCTCTTAATGAGTAGTTGGGGTGCATTTGCAGACAAGACTCAATCTTCCATGCAAACTACAAGGGACCGTGGTAACCTGCTAGCAACCAAAGCAATCAAGAGGATGTTTTTGATGCAGGACCCCTTTGCAACTGATTTCACCTTGTAAACATAACCATTGCCAACTGTGACTACACATTTCCCCTTAGCAACGGGGGTTCGCATGGAGTCACTAACCAGTCTCTATGACTAAGGCCTAATGTGCTATCATATTTGAACAGCCTTGTTATGCTACATTCAAAAGTTAAAGAATATTAGCATTCATTTGGACTCTTGTTTGAGGCCATGTGATTAAAACATTTGACAATATGTTGACTTTCAGGAAGTCATTGTCACTCTCCCGTATGTTCAGCTAGACATTTTTTTTCTGGCTGGTTTTCAGTGCCGAGCAGGTAATAAAGTGTAGGTGTGTAGGTGTGCATGTGTTTGGGTTTTTTTCCCCCTGTCCATTAAACAGCTGCCTCTTGCTGCTTAAAATTGACTAAAGGGGAATTTGTGTATAAGCAGACAAACAGTCTGAAAGACATTAAAAAGTTCAGTAGAGTCAAGTTATGATTCTCTGTGGGTTCATCCCAACAATTTTCACATTATTTGTACTCATTTTCCCCACTGTGGCTAAGAAAAATGCAGGTGAACATTTAAATCTGTAATAGCTTAATTAACTAGCAGGTGGTGCTGACACAATATACTTTATTAAAACAATAAGGCCAACATGTCAGCAAACCACTGTTTATAGCATGTTATATAAACATCAAGCAGAAACAGAACAAAATTTCCTTAAGTTATGTTGATGTCAACCTCACAAATCAACCTACTTTTATCTCTAGTTTTCTCTGCATCACTCTTGAGGGGCAATAACCAGCTATCCAAAACTCAAATTTACTAACAACTATTAGCTTTTGCTCTGCCACTGACTGTTGGTTAGTTCATGTGCATATTTATCAGAACTTTACACCGGCACAAATGTAAGCATTGGCAACGTTGCTGGCCACTTACGTAGGTGTTCCCCCAAAGCCTCAATGCTGCAGAATAGAATAGGGCTCTGAATATACAGAGTTTAATGTGACAAAATATTTTTTAATAATAATCTTTTTTTGCCTATTACATGATTTTTGTGATCATTTGGAGCCAAAATAAAAATTGAAATCAAATTTTGATTAATTGCACAGCCCTACATGAGGGCCACCTTTTTAAGGAGATCCACAAGATGCTGCAGATGTTTTGAGGTGATGGTGATGTCACAGCGTATTGCAGCTGTTTATGGGTGCTCGTGGTGATGCTATAACCGATTATGGCTTTCTGTGAAAGCAATGACATACCTCAGCTTTTTAAAGTAATGACATAAGCTGCTGCAGCTGTTCTGTGGGTTTTGAGGTTGCGATGGTGTCACAATGTACTGTGGCTGTTTAAGTTTGTTTTGAGGGTGAGGCCACAAGATGTCCCCCGCTGTTTGGAGGTTTGCTGCCATGGTTTGTTACCATGGTTTGTGGGTTTTTAAGCATGATGCCATGCCCTACTGTAGCTGTTGCATAGAGATGTGTACTATAGAAAGCAAGACAAGCTGATCTGTTGAGCTTAAAGTCATTTCAGTGTCACAAAGGTGGCTCTCTTTTAACCTGTCAACTAATGCTGCTACATAATGTGGTCCAGAGCAGATTATGTTTAGGGCTTTGGTTTAAGAATCAACTGAAAGCTTCAGATCTCTTTATTTTTCAGTATGCTCTAAGTGCAAAAGACATTAAATTTTTCACATGAATATTCAGTCAGCAACATTTCACAATGATCTAGCATTAAAATAAAGAAAATTCCATCTGTCCTAAGATTAGAGACAGTGTTGGAATTAAATATATAAAGGAAGCTTTAATGTTTAAATAGACCAAGTTGAAAGTTTCACAGCTTAAATGTGGAACCATCACATTAGAAAACACCACTTTTCTGCAAACACTACTGTCTTGCTGCATTTGCATCAATGTTGCATTTTGTTGTTGGGATTTTTATGTTCTTGTTCGATCCATTTTGTGCTATAGATTAAGGGAACAAGGTATCAGATGCCACTTCAGCTCTGAAGTGGAAACACACTTGATATCCAGCATCCAGCTGGTTTACACTAATTGGTTACCTGAAATTACTGATGAAACAAAAAACATTCAATAATAGTCAATAATAGTTTTTCTTTTGGCATTGGCTGCTTTTTCATTCATGTTTAGTCCAGTCTTTGTACCTGACCATTTAAAAGAGAATTTATAGGTGTATATATGTATGTATATATACACACACACTTTTTTTTTTTGGTTAAGGAACTTAACACTGACCAATGACTCAGGTTATTTGAGCTACTGTAGCCAAAGAACGATAGAAAGATAGTTTCTCTTTTTTGACGATTCTTCAATGCTACATCAATACAGCTCTAGAGGGGAAAAAAGTCTGCTGTCACCCCCCCAAAAAAGCTAATATTTAAAATTCTGATTGCAGCTGCTGTAATAAGGTTTGAAATTGCTTTATTAAAAGTGGCACAGACTTTTAATGGATTTTCCTGATTCAAACATAGGCATTTGGGAAGTGCCTATGCACGTAGGCACAGCTGGTCTGAATTCCGTCAAGCTGGTGTTGACATATCTTAGTACAAAATCTGTCTGTGCACACCTCCATAATGATCAGAAGCTGTCCAACCACACTTGGTACACAGGTATATCTTGGGCTCCTGAAGCTTTAAATCTATATCAGATATTATGGCATCATCATGCTCCCTAGCAACAAATTCAATCTTTAGTATTTAAGGACCTATAACAACTTATAAAAACACTGCATCACTTTTACTTCATAACAAACAGCACAAACAGGCCATATAATACTGCAGCAAGAGCATGTATTAGTTCAACAAGATATTACACTTATGGTTATTTTCCTTTGGGGGATGGCCAATACCTCTTGAGTGGGTACCAATTTCTTATAATCTCCAGGATAAACTGATTATTTATAGTGGTTAATGCTGATCAGGGTTTATACAGGGTCTGTACGCTTTAGTTTGTGTGTTGTGGGGAGCCTGAAAGCAGCTTTTACAAATTGAATGTATTACAAAGCTGTTTAAATACATTTTAAGATGGTGACAGCACTGCCTGCCGGTGCAGCCGTAATACCTCTCCTCAGATAAAATAATAATAATAATACAGTTTCTATTGAATTACAATCACACGTTTTTCTGCATTGTGTGGGCCTGACGGCTTTTATAGTCGTAAACCACTAACTGAAATGTGAATCATGAGGTTTTCATTTTAAGCTAGCTGACCTCAGTGCACATTTCCTAAACATATAAAAACAATAATTAGCTGAATGAAGACTTTACTGTATGCTACATTCAACAATAGCCCAGCTAACGTTGTTAGCCTAGCTGCCTCATAGCGAGCAGCCCTGTTTGACGTTAGCATCTCTTTTCATTAGCAGCAAGGCTAATGCTAATGTCCAGGATTTGCCAACCTCCTCCTGCTCTTCAGCCAAGATTACATCGTTATGTGTAAAATCAGATTTAAAAACTGCAGCACGGGTTACCTTCAAATCATCATATCATTACTTTGCAAGAGTGACCGATCATCGAGCAGAGTCTCATAACATTAGCCAGCATTCGTTAGCATGCACACATTCCCTGGGACAAAGCCTGCACCGACTGGATGTGTTAAACCCCAGCTCCTTCACCTCCAGCTTCTGGTTTTAGGACCAAAGCTCTGTCTACATACCGGTTTTAGGACAGTCCTGGGGCTGAGGACGGCGGGGATCAGAAAGGGCGGGTGCACATCACACACCAAAGCATGTATCGCTGCCCAAAGGTGGCGGAAAGGCTCTATGTGTGCGGACCAATGCCCGGAGCTGCTCTCTGGGAACTTCCTTCCTAATGTTGTAGTGCTTCCTG
Organism: Bujurquina vittata; assembly: GCA_015106715.1. Taxonomy (NCBI): domain Eukaryota; kingdom Metazoa; phylum Chordata; class Actinopteri; order Cichliformes; family Cichlidae; genus Bujurquina; species Bujurquina vittata. The sequence goes on along the minus strand of VUQK01009361.1, from coordinate 27,615 downwards.
GTCTCTCCATCATTTCTCTGCACCTAAAAGCTTTGGAATATTCAACTCAGCAGCACACGTTTGCACTAAGCAGGAAAATACACAGAAAACATTTGCTTAGATGTTTAATAACCATTTGTTTAGATCTACATATTTATTCATCCATTACTTTTAGATATATCTCTAACTAATCAATAAACAGCTGATAGGAATGCGTAGATAACTAAATGGACTAAATAAGATAATATATACTTCACTCATCCCAAAGTTAGGAAACTTGTTTGTTACATAAAGCACAAATGAAGTTAGACACAACAAACCTATAACAGAATTGTATAAATAAGTAGAAATGCTTATAGATCAATACAAAAAGGGCAATATAGCAAAAAATAAATATCTTAATAAGTTAAAAAGAAAATACAATGAAGGGATAAAAGAAATAAGCTGACACAATTATTGCAGATTTGTTGGCTGCACATACATGATGAGAATCTCTCGTTCCACCGCATCCAAAAGGTGGTCTATTGAATTGAGCCCTGGTGGCTGTGGAGGCCATTTGAGTACAGTGAACTCATTGTCATGTTCAAGAAACCAGTTTGAGATGATTTAATTTTTGTCACATGATACGTTATCCATGAACATGGCTGCAACAATACTCTGTGGGGTTTAAGCAATGCTCAACTGGACCCAAGTCCTAAAGTCTGCCAAGAAAATATCCCCCACAGCAATACACCACCAGTGACATACTGAACCACTGATCAAGGCAGGGTGGATACATGCTTTCATAGTGTTTACACCAAACTCTGACCTTACTATCCAAATGCCACAGCAGAAATCGAGACTCATCAGGAGTTTCAATCTTCTACCATCCAGTTTTTGTGATCTTGTGTGAATTCGCAGCCTCAGTTTCCTGTTCTTAGCTGGCAGGAGTCACACCTGGTGTGGTCCTCTGCTACTGTAACTCATCTGGTGCAAGGATTAATGTATTGTGTTCAGAGATGCTCTTTCACATACCTTGGTTTACACAATTGCAGTTTGTGGGGTCAGTAAGAGACTTGTTAAACTTGGCTCTTTTCTTCATGGTATAATCAAGTAATTAACTGCTTTAAAAATACAACAAAGTAAACCTAAACAGACCCCCCTCCAACAAACAAACAAACAGAAAATAATCAAAAGTTCTCCATCCATCCATTTTCCATTTTAGATTGAAAAATAAAGTAACCGCTTTGCTTTTTTCTCAGCTCTCTCTTCACCATGATGGACTGATAAGTAGCATCCACATCAGTTCAGCCACTCCATCTGTCAATCTCCCGCTTCCCTCTTCCATGACTTGTGAACTAGTCCCAGCATACTAAAACTCCTCCACCTGGGGCAGCAACCGGAGTGGGCACTCCACTCTTTCTTGGCTTTCCTGGCTGAGAACCATGCCCTCAGACTTGGAGGTGATAGTGCTCATGCCTGAGGCTTCACACTTGGCTGTGAACTGTTCCAGTTCAAGCTGAAGGCCAACACCTGATGAAGTCAACAGAGATTAAATTCTGAGGTCAACAATCATTCTGTTATGATCCAGGGTCATGTCTTTCTGTTTAGGCCTTCCCATTGGAGAGTGAGGGGGCGTGTCGGGTTGCTCTCCTCCCTTTTGTTTTTGTGTGTGTGTGTTGTAATAGGGACTAGCTAAGCTGAGGAGGTGCCGACCGATTGGATAATTGGAGGAATAGCTGCCTTAAATGCTCCAGCTGACAGCCACCTCACCCCTCTCTCCTTTGTCTCCTCCAGGCCCAACAATTGTCAGCATTTTACTCATTTTACCAGCTCACTGAACCCTGTGAATGATTCACTGTACATATTGAACACTGCAGCAGGTATGTAGGAGGGAGAAGCCATTTTTGTTTATACCACAATTTTCTCTTGTTTAAGGTTAGGAGCACAGGCCAGATACTTGTCTTTTGTTTGTTTTTGGCTTGTAGGTTAGATTAGGGACACTCAGCACTGTTTTGTTTTGTTGTTTTGTTGTTTTGGCGTTGCTCACCTCCAAAGCCAATAAACTGCTGCATACTGTATCCTACCAGTGGTCCTGCTGGCTTTTCTTGAGCATTTTTGGAGTCGGGGTGTAGAACTCTATGTTATGCCCCTTTTTCCCCTAGACTTGGGACATACCAATTCAAGGATTCTTTAATGTCATTCGCATCACATTTGTATGCAGTGGAACAAATTTCTGTCTTCAGATCCCAGTGTTACCCATATAATAGTTATGAAAGTTTCAAGTAAAGCCTTCCGCCAGTTCACTATGCCTAGAAATTCTGTCCATGAAAATTATGAACAGAATCTGTGTCAAAGGGCAGCCATGGTGGTGACCAATACCTACAAGAAACAAGCCCCAATCTGGACCAAGCTCTTGCTGCAGTTGTACAGGGCCCGCACAACAGGCCAGACACCCCACACTCCTGCAGCATCTCCCACAGGATACACTGAAAAATGTGGTTGAATGCCTTCTCAAGTCCACAAAACATTATGTAGACTGGATGGGCCAACTCCCACCCACACTCGAACATTCTCGAGAGGATAAATAGCTGGTCCAACGTTCCACGACGCAAACCACATTTTCCTCATGAATATAAGGTTTGACAAATGGACGGACTCTCCTTTCCAGCACCCGTCCATAGACCTTCACAGGGAGGCTGAGGAGCCCCTATAATTGGAGGACACCCTTCGGTCCCCCTTCTTAAAGATGGGACCCACCACCCCAGACTATCAAAGCAATAGCATCGCCCCAGATCTTCATACAACGTTACAGAGAAGGGTCAACCAAAATAGCCCTACAACATCCAAAGCCATCAGGAACTCAGGATGAATCTCGTCTACCCAAGGGGCCTGCCACAAAGGACTCGTTTAACCCCCCTCAGTGACCTCACCCCCAGTGATGGGTGAGTCATCCCCTGGTCTCTGAGCTCCTCGAAGTATTCCTTCCACCACCCTGGTAGTAGTAGCCTGATTGGTTGCCAGCATCACTTTGAAGCAGTCTGAAAGTCTTTTTCCCCATGGTCTAGCTCAGGCATCCCCAAATGGCGGACCTCGGTCCGGATCCGGACCGAAATTATGTCTCGTGCGGACCCAAACCCAATACCAAAACAGAAATGACCACTTAAAATCTTGTTGAGCGCTTTCTGTTTTACTGGCGTGGCTTTTACAGTCGTTACGGTAATGGTGAAGCACCCAAGGAAACCCAAAGACCAATCGCATGCGAGTTTGGCAGAACATGGTCCATTTGGATTCGATGTCAGGTGGCCAGGTGAGCTAAAGTGGATAAACAAAATGGCTCTGATTCCAAACGTTGATCTTGCATTTGGTATATTTTCATTGGCATTCTCAATATTAGGTCCAAAGAGATGTCAGTGCAAATGAAAGGAGTCCCATCATTAGGGTAGGAGAGACTTTGGGAGAGGCCAAATCAACAATCTGGTACAGTTTTAAAGAGAGATTATGTAATGACCAGCACGGCAACATCAAAAAAGCAACTAAAGTGGATGATCACAGAATTCTTAAATTTGTTAGGAAAAACCTTGTCACAACATCTAACCAAGTCAACCACACTCTTGAGGAAGTAGGCATGTCCTTTGTCAAAGTCTAAAGACATCTTCAGGAATATAAACACAAGGTGCAAAGCACTGGTTACTCTCAAGAACAGGAAGACCAGATTTAACATTCCCAGAAAACATGTCAAAGAGCCTGAACTGTTGTGGGGAAAAATCCATCTTTGGACAGTTGTACCAGAATGATGTGAAGAGAAAAGCAGTTGGTGATGTCACTGAGTGCAAGTCTTAAAAACAATCCTTATATTCAAAATGATGTTAGTGTGTCAACTTACTTTTGAGCCTCTGAAAAAGAGGACCGTGCATAAAAATGTCTGTAATTCCTAATCAATTACACCTCTTAAATTAAACCTGAACCGAATGGTCACCTGCTCAACTCAGTAAGCCAAACCAGAAAATTGCACAAATGCAAGTCCATTTCCATTATTTAAGGACTCAACTCCCTTCCACTTACTCTTCCCACTTCCGCAGAGTACTTAAGTACTTAAGTTGGAATCTTGAGGATTTAAAGTCTAACATTTTTGTTTTGTTTTGCCTTTCAGAGTTAAAAGTCCATGTGTTTTTGTCTCCTTCTGGTAATAACATTTTGGTTTTATTCAGATCAGATGGCCACAATGATAACAAATCTTTCCTCTGAGCCTCCTGATTAACACATAGCTTGACACAAACTTGTTTATAGTGATTGTTTTCTGGCCTCAGTAAAGCTACAGTATAAGATATTTTGACTTCACACCAGTACCCTCATGTTCCCAGAACCAGCAAAATGGGGACAACGGGGGAACAGGGGTGGGGTTTTTTCTGACAGTAGCACATTGCAACACAGTGACATCAACTCAGAGCAGGGGAGTATGCCTCTATGATTATACAGTGTGTTCAGATGACCAGGACATGCATTTGCCTCCATTAGCTTCAGCCATGTAGAAATTTACATTCATATCTGTCCATCCACACTTACTGTGCGCAGTAAAATACATACATGTAGAGAAGTCTTTGAAGAGATTTAAGTGAACGCAAGACAGATTACTGCCACCAGTATTTAACCAAATGTGACACTCTCTCCTTCCTTTTAAATTGTGATTTTTGCAAAACATTAAGCGTTCACAGTGAAGTTGACCTTTGACATTGTTTTTGATGTAAAATGTTCATTCTGTCCTATGAAAAGATCCTAATTAATGTTTTGTGTGATCCCAATGGCCTTGAACTGTGACCTTTCAGCACAAGATTCCAAGTTAAAGTTTGTGCTACAGTATATTTGAACAAAGGCCTCAAGGCATACCTGAGATACTGGGACCATGTAGTTGGGATGTATATTAAGCAAGAGCAACTTTAAATTCAGTCACCAACTTCTCATAATTGCTTCTTTCAGTCTGTATGAATGTTGGTGCTAAACGGAAAGAAATTCAGAATTCATTTCCACATGGATGGGGTGGAGGGAGGACCTGAAAAATGTCTCTGATCAGAGCAACATGAAAATGGAACCATCAGGGGTTACTGACGTTGATGTTAAGCTGCCAAGTTAGAATCTGATATATGTGTGATTATTAATCAGGCTGTGAAGACAGTTATAAAAAGTCTTTCCTTACCAGAAATGGAAGGTACAACAGAAATGGGGTTATTGTGATATCGTGAAAAATTTGGCCGTATGAGCACATATTCACTTATGACATCCAAAATGTTTCTAAAATGATAATGGTAAATTCTTATTGTTTTAACTTATTTAATGCTTACTTTTACCCATTAATGCTAAGTATATTATATCTGATATATGTGTTTTTGTGTATTTTTGAAATTTCTGTCATCAGTGTGACCCCCCCCCCATTTTTAAGCACTAAATAGCAAAAAGAAAATGCCAGATGCAGCAAATATGATTTTGTTTTAATTTGTCAGAAGGTTCAATAAACAGAAAGATTTTGAATTTTCTGGCAATTATTTCATAGTTTGGGCTTTAAATGTTTTTGATATATTTGAAAAAAAACCCAGTGTTTTATCATTTTTTTCTTGTGATCCTTTGTTGTTGCTGGGTGAGGTACTTTCTTTGATGGTAGTGACAGTAAAGCCTGGATGGCCTTACATTTTTTAAAACTTTAATGCGAGCGAGACTCAGGTCATGATACCGGTAGTTTCAGCTGTGCTCCAAAATTGGACCTGGGCCCTCTGGATCCTTACGTTAAGCCCACTGTAAAAAATCTTGGATTGTAAACTGAGGCTTCTTTCTAAGGTTAAACCATTCTTATAGTTTGCTAACTTTGAAAGTGTTATACATGCTTTTATTAGAACTCAACTTGACCACTGTAATCGCCTTTATGCTAAAGTGAATCATGCTTCCCTTTGATACCTTGAATTGATCCAAAATGCTGCTGATCTCTTTACCAGAACCCATAACATGGAACATATGTCCCCTTTCCTGGCTTCCTGTCCCTGGCTCCTTGTGTGCTTCAGGATTGATTTCAAGTTTTTATTGTATGTTTTTAAACTTCTTATTGGGTTGGCATCACCATACCTTACCTCTTTACCCCTTACATTCCTTCAAGATCACTGCGATCTGCTGACCAGCTCCTCCCCTGAAAAGTAGATTTAAGAACAAACTGAGTTTCTCAGCCATAGCCCCAAAACTGTGGAAAGAGTTGCCCCTCCATGTTAGGCTGGGCCCCAACTTGCAGATTTTTAAAGTAGGCCTTAAAACTCAATTTTATTTTCATTGGCTTTCCACCCAAAGTGAGAGTTGTAGATGTTTAAGCCGTTTTGTTATCCTTTTAGATATATGTTTATTGATGTGTGGGTATGTGTGCATGTGTCTGTGGTGTTTTATTGTGTAGCCCTTGTTTTTTATTTACAGTACTTTGATCAACTTTGTTGCTTTGAATGTGAATGTGCTTTCTAAATAAAATTGGACTGGGAAGTTCAGGGTGATCTGTATTTGTCCAACAGGTGGCAGCCTGGAATTAACAATGTAAGGCAGGCGCACCTACCATGGATCCATTTTAACTCAATGAGAAAATGTGTTTTTAATTTACCCTTTCAAGAAATTTTGGTTTTACTTCAAAATGCAGTTCAGAATACCTTAAAAGTATTTAAAGGAAGGGTATGCAAGCAAAAGTTGATGATTTAGTCCTGCAGTTTTGCTCGTCCAGTAGGTTCAGCGGCGTTTCAGTTGGTAATAAATCATGTGAGTTACTATCTTCAGTTACGCAATGTGGAAATCACCTCTCTTCTGGCTTTATTATGCTCTGTTTTTCCTTTGCTTGGATCCTTTATTTCCACTTGTCTATAAATGATTCCACTTACTTTAATGGGGTAACTGATAGAGAATTAATGAAAAACCAAACACTCCACTGAGATCACACAGCCATGTACCCATGTAATGATCTGCAGCATTCGCCAGATTTAATAAATGGTTCCTTTGTATAATGCCACATTCAGTGACTGTTTTTATGATTTTAAAACTATAGTGTGTAACAGGTTTTAAGGATGCTGGTTTTTATTTACATTACAGTTTGTTATAAATGGACTCAGTGTGAGTGACAAGGGAATTCACGGTACAGGTTTAGAGCTGATTAAAAAGAAGCACCAATAAGAGTTGATTTTAGGTGTAACAAAGTGGTCCAGTGAGCATGGGGATCCACTTGTTGTCAGCCACTTTTCAGCAAGTGGTGAAGAATGTCAATCCTCTTATATTCATCATTACACTGCACCCAATAAATTACGCTGTCTACGCTCGTGTCAGATGTGAGCTCAGGATAAATGTACTGCAATCTGCCCCAGTGTTCACATGCAGCAAATATATTTAGATATATTTGTTTTTTCAAGCATGCTTGAACAGTTCAGTGCAAATCTTTTAGGCTCCAAGACTAAAATGAGCCTGAGGCAGAATGATGAATATTAGCAATTTGTTTGCCTTTAACCTGCACCAAACCACACTTTTTCCAGAAGACTTCATTTAATTTTTCTGTGAGTTTAGAACTAGATTTAATCCACATCTGAGAAGCTGTCAGTGTCTTCTGTCTTAATCTCAGCCTAACTTTATGATGTTAAGATCAGGGCTCTGTAGCCATAACATCTGTTCCAGGACTCTTCTTTTCCCTGAAGGTAGCTTTATAGGCTGTTTAATCTAAGAACTTGTGCATGCTCCCGCAGCTGCATTAGTAAGACCTAAACCAAAGCAGCACTGCTTAGCTGATGCACTACATTGCTGTACATTGTATATGAAAAGCTGCATCACGCCTGCAGTATAGAAAAAGCACAAAATATCAGCTATCTGTCTAATTTTTAATAGCGGTTGCTTCGGAGATTGCTTTGAGCTGCAAGATTTCAGTCTCATCTACTCACCTTCCCACACACTTAAAACCTTTTTTTTTATAAGACTGACGAGAAACTGGAAATCCAGAATACCAACAGTGAGCTTTTTAAATATCATAGATAGTCATGCAGCACACAACTGGTCACATCTCTGCTAGAAGAGAAGCCACCAGATCACTTTGTGGCCACTGTCTAAAGAGAAGTTTGCAGCTCTGTTTATTTCTAGAACAAATAAATACCCTTTAAACTCAGATTATAAGCAAAGACATAAGGCCTAGATATTAATTTGAATTTGCAACACAGGATATCAGCAGAAAACGTGGCCAAAGGGAGTCTACACAATCACTGCAACAAAGGAATAAACATTTGTCCTCTAGTATCCTGGTGGGCCTCCGTTCCCAGCCTCTCATGTCTATTTAGTTTTTTACATGAATCAGTGAGACGAGTGCCAGAAGTGTGTGGGTGGTTCTGGGACAAAGTTTACTGAAGCTCATGTAGGTGGAACAGACCCCATTCAATAAAACATCTGGATAAGATGGGAGGGGAAGGCCTGAATGGTGCACACCCCTCATGCTCCTCATGAAGTTCACACATGGGTTTTATGACACCTTGTTCCATCAGTGATTTGTAGCTGTTTACGTCCAGCTTTTACATTTAGAGTTTGGATTGCAGTGAAGTGCTTAAATAAAAATAAAAATAATAATAATAATAATAATGCTGAGTGGAGAAACTTAGTTGTAATTTAGGCAGCTGGGAGCATGACTGTTGCAGAGCTTTGATTTTGGTTGATTAAGACAGATATAAGTAACCAAGGCCACCACATGCAGGGGTGCAAGTGTGCACGCTAACCCATGCACAGCCTTGCACTTGAGGTAAATTAAGTTGTAACCATTTCCCTTTTCAGTCATAACAGTTTCAGTCAACCTTGAACACCCACACCTAACTGCCCTCATCGTCAAATTCAACCTGTCAAAGAGAAAGAGGAAGTGCTCTTCATTCAAATAGCTGGTCTTTGAGTTCAGGTTAAAGAGGTACAAATTTATTTTATTAAAGAACTAGTGTTTAGGACTCAGTGACATCAAGTGAAAACCCCTCCCTTTGCAAGCATGCAGGAGTTTAAGCTCAATTGCCTATCCAACAGAAAACATCCAGGAAAGGCCAAACCGGTGTTTAATACTTCTTTTCTCTTGTGGCCTGTCCCAATTTTGTTTCAATCCTTTTATTTATTTAATTTATTTATTTTTTTCTTCTTAAACAAGGAGGATTGCTGCCCTTTCTTTTTCTAAATAACAAGTATGATAATTCACTTGTCAAAATTTGGTCCAACTTCACTGTGAAAACACAAACAGCCCAACTCTAAAGCCACTGCCTGCTTTATCTGTTTTTCGCTGCTGCAGAAACATTGCAGTGGAACATGGTGGGCTGTGGAAGGTGACCCACACCATATGAAAAGGGCTCATTTTAATTTAGCAAAAATGCAGCAGTTTCGAATTTCAGGTAATTGTGCACTAAGGAAAAGATAATTATGCATAATCAATGTTAAATCCCTCATTCTGTTCGTTTAAATCTTGGGTCAGGATAGAGGGATCTGCATTTGTGATTGACTGGAGTGAATCTGTGCTTATTATAAGCTTTTACACATTTTTTTCCAGGCTCAGAATGGCCTTTGGAGGGTGGCTATGAAAAAACACACAATTGTTTTGCCTATATTAGAAGCAATGAGTCTACAAACCAAGGACTTTAGTGTGTGAATAATCAGTTTCAGTCAGTCAAATCAGAAATACCCAAATTTTCAGTCATATCTAAATACCAGGGTTAGTGAAAAACATTTGCAGTAACATGAAATCAAGACAATCAGCAACATGTTAGAAAGTCTGGGTCACATAATATAAGCGACAGCTTGGAAAAAAAAATTAAGATAATGAAAAATAAATCATTTGATTATGCTAGCTGCAGAGTTACCTATTTAAGAATGATGAGCAATGTTGGCCTGCTCACTAATGGCACAAAATTACAGACTGTATAAAATATGGACATGGCCACCAAGATCTCACCCATTCATCAGTGAAGGCCAACTATGAAGCCTTGTGTTGGAGGTGAGGGGTGAAGGGTGGAGCTGACTGTGAAACTGAAGACGCCACATGCTTCTGATCGACATCTCATTAGCCAATCAGTACACCTTGAATAATCCTCCTTTGTAACTGTTAGAATGACCATCATTTACAAAACTGACTCCATGTTTTATTCAATATGACCTGAAACTGCCCACCAAGCCCATAAACTTATCAGGAAAGTGTTTACAGTGGTCACAGACCAAGACAGCCTATAGGGCCACTTTACCCCTGACTCTGTATATCCTGAAGTCTTGTTGCAACATCAGGAGTCGCCCCCTCCTGGATGATTGCCAGTCTAAGGAACTGTGCCAAAGTCTCAGACTCGTGTTCAGATCAAGGCTCTCAGAGTTTTGCAATATGATTATCATGTGAAAAGAATACATGTTAATACAGGTATTATTACTAATATTATACATGTGTTATAATCATGGAATTAGGTCCTTTAATGCAGCATACAAAGAGTTTTTTTAAAGTTAATACATGGTTTCCCAGCTTCTGCTAAAACCTATTAAGTGAAAGAAAGAATAACTGGTATAATTTCAGATGCTAAAAGTTTAACAAGTATGAAATAATTTTTAGGAATTATGCATTTGGGAAAATGTACTGGTTTGGCTTAATTAGGCCACATGAAGGGCCTTTTACTTCTGCTTATCCCTCCTCTTTCAAATCTTGCCTCAAAACCCATCTGTTTAGGCAGGCTTACTCAATGTAATCTGCCATTAATCCTTAATCTGCCATGATTTCTCCTGTTTGTTCACTTATTAGACTATGCTGTCAAAGATGGCACACTCATTGATACTATTGATTGAGTGATTTTAGTGTTTTTATTGTATCTAATTTCTGTGCGTAAAGGTGCCTAAAAATAAAATGCATTACATTTGTATATATATTTAAAGTAAAATGAGAGCAAATGTTTCTAGAAATTGAACAAAAGTCAACATTTACTCTCTCTCACACGGAATCATGCCCAGGACACACACACACACATGCACTCACCCCTTGTAATCATATTGCGAAAAACAAGCAGACCGAAAAGTAGAAAGAAAATGCAAAACTCTATATCTAATTGAATTTTTAAAAAACATGATGCTGCAGAGCAACTAAGAAGGGAATAAAGTCCCCCAAAACACCCAACTATAGTAGAAAAAAAGCTGATTATAAAAACTTTAAATAACAGAACCCGAGACGTGAGAAAAATGTGAGAAATACCTCTGCAGTGCTGCTGCTGCTCTAGGAATATATTGACAGCGAGTTTCAAAGAGGGATATACTTGACTTCAAAGTGTAATGTAAATTAAAAAGTAAGGTTAATAGATTTTAAATAAACGTCTCATTGTGTCTCAATGTTGTTTTACTTCACTCATTGGTTTCCCTTACAAGTTTATAACAAAGAAAATAACCATATCGGGTTTACATGCATTGAACATGCAGCTTTTTTAGGATCTGGAGGTGTGGGGTCCTTCAAGCAGCTACCCTGTATTTTGTATTAGATTTATGCAGGGAAGATAATACAGCTTAGGTTGAGGTTCAGGTTGCTTTATTTGAATGCAGTAGATAGAATTTAATCAGCAGTAGGTAAGCCATCCGTCCTCACATGCACATTTTCAGACAGAGACAATAGACAGTTTTTAAACTTATGCAACACAATGAAGGAAAACAGGAATTGAAAAAAAGGCAAATCTTTAAAAAAACTTATTTAAACTGGGCAAAGTATTTTGCCCCCTTTCTTTTGCATTATAAGCATCAGTGTCATTCCACAGTCTCGTAAAACCTATGAAATGAGTCCGTCAGTGATAATAATGCAGAGATAAAGCTGTCGCGCATCGCTGTGACCCAGGACAGGAGCTCGCGCTGACTCCCGCAGCATCTCCCCCTGTGTGGGACCATCATGTCACTGCGCTCGGCGGAGGGATACAGTAACCAATGTCATCGTGGTGCTGAGGCTTTTGCAACGCAAAAATGTCTGCCTAAGGGAAACTCGTAACTGATATATATAGAGGATATTCCCCTAGTTATTGCTGTTTAAACCCACATTTCGCTGTTTTGAGGCGTCTTTTCAGAAAGCGACTCTTCACCAGATCACCCTAGTCGGGATTTTAATCGGAAAACAGGTAAAATATCAGAGGGAGTTTGCCAAAAAGCTTTCGGACCCGTGAAAGAAGTTGGGAGTTGAGAAAGACCATCATTGCGTTTTGTATTGCGGAGCTGGAGATTGAGATTATCATTTGCAATATTTGTTTTATCTGTGTTGCCTGTCTTGAAGCGGTCTGTAATTCCCTTTTCAGTCATTTGGACGGCATTCTCTTCTCCGTACTGCTGTCTATACGGACTAAAAAACGCTGCAGCTGCCTACAGCTCGCTAGCTATTTTCAACCCATATGAACCAGCTAGCTAGCCGCTTGGCTAAGCGACATTAGGTGCCTCCGCTAACCTCATTATACATGGAAAACAAGCCACACAAATCGTTGACATTAACACTGTCAAGGACAGCCTGAGCAGAGAGTCGTTCAAATGTCTTAGAGCGACAATAGAGACACATTGTCGGTGCTCTTACGCGATGCTGCAGGTCCTGGCTTTAACAAGCCGAGCCATACATTCAGAGCGCTCCCACCAACGGTCCCATCTCTCTTAATCAGCGCTGCCAAAGAAAACAAGTAAAGAGCAAATTTTCTGCACACTTTCATCAATTGTTATGCGCTTACACTGTCCGTGTTTGCTGCATAAAGATAAAACCAGAGACAACTTTACTTTACAGCGATGTTCTTTATTCTGCATCCATAACAAACGCCTCCCGCGGCAGTCATTTCCTGTGGCACTAGTCCCCCTATGCTCAATAAACCAGCAAAGATGTAATCTGATGGACTTTTGTCTTCTCCAGTTTTCTAGATCGCCAGGATGAATCCTCAGCAGCGGATTGCCGCTCTCGGAACTGACAAGGAACTAAGTGATCTGCTGGATTTTAGTGCGGTAGGGTGGATTTTTTTTTTAGCTTTGCCATGCAGCTCTGAAAGCTGTGATGATTAAATAGGCTTAATAATGACTAATTGATCAATTCCTATTAGTGCTGACTAATGTGATTTCACAGGCTACCCTTGATTTAGGATAATTGCAGTGGATTATCTGAATGGTTGCTTTTGCACAGCTGATTTGCTCTAATTGTAGGTGTTATATATATATATATATATTTATATGTGTGTGTTTCTCCTTTCAGATGTTCTCTCCACCTGTAAGCGGAGGTAAAAATAGACCTACCACACTTGGAAGCAGTCAGTTCAGTGCATCAGGTAGGACCTGATCCATCAGACCTATCTCTATAAATCCCCTGATATGTAGTCTCTCTTCATCCCTGCTTGCATGACTCATAAATCTGCACATGAAGATCGCTTGTTTACACGCTTCTGATTTTGTTTAAGTCCTGTTTGGACTTATTTATATAAATGGAGACTGGGGGAAAACTCTTAGTTTTCAGCCTTGCATGTGATTCTTCTCCATCCTCTGTGTGTATGTGCGCTTTTCACATCTGGTGCTTGAAACATGAGATCTCCACCTGGAATTGTAGTGCAGTGCTGTATTAAAGATGTAGAACAAAGCTCGGTTTAGGACACAGACGTGTGTAAATGTTTTATTGATCTAATGTGGGTTTTAATTTTTTACCCTACTGTCAGATGCAAAAATTAGCCTGTTTGTGTGTCAATGTATTGTTAAGGATTTCTGTAAGGTTTCCTTCAGGAAAATGTAGTTAATATGTTTGTAGATCATAGCACAGCCTAATTAGAGTGCCATTCTCTCATTGAGCAAGATGCGAGATGCATTTTCATGAGCGCCTCTCATATATACACGTAGATTTAAGTGTATTTTACACAAATTTCTTGTCTCTTTTTTTGTCTCTTTTGTTTAAGTTTGTGGATGGTTTGGTTGTAATAACAAGAGTTCAGCTTTTCTGCTTCTGGATCGCTTCCTATAGCTATAAACGCTACAGGACATGAATCCGAAGCACATCTATTGTCTGATGTGCCACTAGAGAAAGTCAACAATCAAGCTTTATGTGTTGTGAAAGCATGTCTTGTGTGCATCCACAAAGCCTCGTTGTCGTCAGTTATCTGCGAAACGAAAGACACACATTGAGCAGAAATGACAAAGAAACAAGAACAGAGCTGTCACACATGAACTGTGGAGCTGACTTTTATAATACCTAATCACTCAAGTGAGGAGGATGCTCTGTGTGAGTGTGTTTGTGCGTGTGCACGTGTGTGCTCTGTAAAACAAATGACAAAGAAATTCCGGTGAAATTGCTCAGAGGGTTTTTAAAAAGTCCCACCTTTCTGGTAAGCTTCCCACGCATAGGTTCGATTTATTTATTAATAACTCAAAGTTTCACATTGTAGGCAGCGTGGCTGATTTTTAGAAACGCATTCAAGTTTTTTTTTTCTAATGTGGACAAAATATTAGGTATACCTTTAAAAAGTAATAAATTTGAGTACACCACCACCATCGGCATCCTGAAAGGTTACTGCAGATTTGAAACAAGCAAAAGAGTATCAAACAGGAAATTTATTGTAGAGCTTTTTCACTTGATTGTGTCAGACTACACAGATGAAAACCTCAGTGAAGTGAACATTTCTCTAATTGTGCATGTTTTCAGCATCTAGATTGTTTTGTCAGAGCTACAGCAAACTGATGAGGAATAATGAAACACGTGATTCTTTAATGTTGGTTTATCTGCAGAAGAAGCATGTGTACTAGGATGACTCTTAATATCAATGTTGTCCCTGCACTGCATTGAAAGGCATAACTATGTGCTGTTATGATTTAATATAGTAAGATGTTCTGACTGTGACAGCCAAAGCTTAATATCACTGCTCTGTGTCTTCAGGTGACTAACTTTGTTCTTACGGAACTAAGTATACATCTGAACTGTTGGTTAAAAACAAAAATTAAAAAACAATGTAAATGTGACTAATTTAAACGATTTTTAAAATAGATTTTATTTGCAATCATTAAATGTAATATTTTGTTAGAAATGCACTATTGTGAGCTTTTATTATCATTATGCCACTGGGGATATGCAGTGCAGATTTAAGGAGCTCAGATTAGGTGTTACAGTTTGACTCAGTCATGCTGACATAAGTCTCCCTAAACATATGCATTAATGCTTCCTTTTGCTTATTTCATTGACAGATTTGACACAGTTAAAAACTTGAGACATCTTCTATATATTTTTCTTTTTTTAGTTAGATTTGAAAATGTTTTTTCTACAGTCTAGTTTTTGCTTTTTATGTTAGATAATTAAAATGTTTTTCCACAAATAGTCTTAATTTAGAACTAACTTTGTTTTATTATAACACTTAGGAAGTTTATTTTTAATTCACAACATATCTTTATTTGTGTAAAAATAAAATATCAGTTTAGAATATGGTCATTCCATGTCAGTTCTTCAAATGCCACCTGGCCATCTTTGCCTAAAAAAATCCAGAGGAAAGAAACTTCTTTAAAGGAATTATACAAAAAGTTTCCTTCTAGGAATGAAGGTGGGGTGTTTTTTAGGTGTTTTTCATGGAAACTACCTGAGCTAGGGCCTGTAAATATCTGGTATTGTAAGCTCGATAAGTTAACTGAGCTTAATGGATGCCTGGTGTACCTAAAATATTTGTATGTCTCTGACAGCAGAGTTATAGGAACCGTAATTTTGAAAGTAGGGAACTGTTTTAATTTACAGCTTCTCATATGCAAGGCATATAATATTCTTTAAAACAGTCCAAATCAGATGAATGGTTTCAGTGTCAGTGTGACATGAGACCATATACCATATGTAAATGAACTTTTTTAGAAATAACAAATTTCTGTTAATGTTGCATCTAAAATTTGTGATGACTGTTAAGTTGTAGGACACAGAGTTGATACTCAAGCATTGTTGAGTTACATGATATTTCTAACTTGCATTTATGGGTAGGTGTTACAGTATACATCTTGCTGCAAGGGAAGCACTCGTGAAAGATTTTGCATAGCTTTGGCTTGTGGTTTTTAGTTTTAAATGACTGAATGTTTGGTATTTTGTTTAGTCACATCTTAAACAGAATTCATTTTAGTGTCTCACATCCAGATAATAAGAAAAAATTAATTTGCTTTTTATAGGTTTTAGAGTTTTTGGGGTCAAAACTGCACATATGCGATATACCACTTTTTTCTCCTCCATCTACAAACAAGGACCCACACAACTGTGACTCTGCAGTGGATTATAATTTCAGGAGGTTAAATTTAGTTTGCATATGTATGCATGTATACATTTTGATTTAAATATTCCACTACTGAAGGCCTATAGTGGGTAAATCCCTCCTCCCTTCAGCCTACAGCCAGAGCTCATGTCTCTCTGATCCTCAAGGTAGGGGAAGAAGCACCTACATAAGTGACTGTGAACTTAAGGCAAGTGAGTGTGCAGTCATGAGTGTGGAAATTGCAGGGAATGAGGGTTTGGATTATTGCATCTCAGCTGGGCATAGCCAGATAATTGAGGCAGAGTGGGACATGCAGGACCCTTCAAAAGTGTGCCAGAGAAAGATGGACTGGAAAAAATAGCCAAAGAGGCTCTAACAGAGATTCATCATTTCTGTCCTCCAGCTGTGTTGATGATGCAAATCTGATGAGGGCATTGACTCTTCAGTGGAGTGGGGCTGCTGTGAAATGGGTAATTTTCATTTAGTGGGTATGTAGTGGTACATTTGTTGGCTGCGACCAGCAGCTGTTGTAGGTTGGTTTGTCAGTCAGATGGATCCCAAAATGAAATGTCTTATTGCTGATCGTAGCTACAAAGAGACTACAAAGAGAGCATCACTGCTGCTGCCTCACTTTGAGGTTAGGTTTGTGTGCAAAGCAGCAGAGAGCTGAGGCTGCAGTGCGAGGTGTGAGTTTTCACACTTGGTAAAAATGGTTCAGTTATTAATTAGCGGTTTGATGTCACCTACCAAAAACATATACTCTTGTCTGTAAAGTCAAGATAGGTTTAATTGATTTAGAAATACATAACAGAGAGGACACATGCAGTATGTAAACTTGAACCAGTTGCATTGTTCGGCAGAATATGAAGAAACAATACTGACTGATGGGTTAATAACAGTTAGCAAGGCTGACTGTGCAGTGCCACCTCACTGGAAGTGGGTTCTGGGTTTGAATTCACCGGCCAGCTCCGGCCATTCTGTGTTTAGTTTGCATGTTCTTCCTGTGCCTGTGTGAGTTCTCCATATACCCTGACTTCCTACCATGGTCTGCCATGCGTGTTCAGTAAAGTGGTGATTCTAAATTGGGTGCGTGAATGTGAGCGTGAATGCTTGTCTGTCTCTCTGTGTTAGCCCTCTGACAGACATGTCTACACCCTATGAATAGGCTCCAGCCACCCCTGGTGAATATCGGCAAATAAAACAACGTTTAAAGTGGCTAATATTTATCTTGCCAAAGGGTTAAGGATAGATATGGCAACAGTTTTGTGTCCCTGGAAGACATACAGAAATAAAAAAAAAACAGCAACCCAAAATCAAACAAAAATCAGCTATTCGGCAGATTGTCATAAGATGTAATCAAAAAGTTATGGGACACAGTTCATAAAAATCAAAAACCATACCTGATGTAAATTCGGCTGATCTTCCCTATTAAAATTGACTTCACATGCACCTCTGGACCGTATTCAGCTATTTTTTAGATTGCTTCCTGCATGCCCACTTGCATTATGTGCTTTGTGATTTCTACACAGACCTCAAACTTGTACACAGAAGAAACCTAAAGTTCTTTTTCAGACTCACCCAACTTTCCTGTGGAAGATCGCCGCTGGTGATAAGACCTGCATGTCCATCTACAAACAAGCAGTTTTCAGTTAAAGAATCCCTAGTGTCAAAGCACACAGGCGGCAAGTGAAGTCAAGAGCACGTCCAGGAGCATGCTGTTTAGATAGTTTTTTTTTTTTTTTAAACATTCAAGAGTTGTGCATAATGAGGTATCTGAGGGAGAAGATTCAGAGCAAACGACCTGAACTCGGCTTAATTCCTTTGTGCAATATCTTGTGTAAACAATTTGAGGCTGCATATAATAGTGGCTGTGGACATAGTGGGGATTGTGTATTGGTTTTTGGTTAATGGGTTTTATTATTATTATATATTACGGTATTATTAGTGGCACGGTGGTTAGCACTGTTGCCTCACAGTTAGAATACCATCTGAAAGGCCCAGGTTTGATTCCACCTTGGCCCGGGCCTTTTTCTCTCTGTGTGGAGTTTGGTTGTTCTCCCCGTGTCTGCGTGGGTTTTCTCCGGGTACTCTGGTTTCATTCCACAGTCCAAAGACATGCACTTACTGGGGTGAGGTTAATTAGCTACTTGAAATGCCCGTAGGTGTGAATGAGAGCATGAACGTGAGTGTGAATTTCTCTGTTTTAGCCCTGTGACAGGCTGCTGACCTGTACAGGATGTGCCCTGCCTCTTGCCCTGTGTTAGCTGGGATAGGCTCCAGCCCCCTGCGATCCTGAACAGGATAAGTGGATGGATGGTTTTATTATTTCTTTAGTTTTTTTCTTTGTACATTTCTTTGTATAAGCCACATTCTTTGTGAAATTCATTGTTCATGTTTAACATTATGGTCATGTTGCCAGTGTTTGGTCAAACCTATGGGCATTATTACTTTCTGCAAATGGGTGCAAAATATTGTTGTAAATTACACGTGTGGTGTGTAAAGTGGAATACATAGTTCAGCACGTGACACGCCCGCTGTCTGCTCCAGTCCTAGGGTGGCCTATCTACCTGCAGAGACCTCTGTTGTCAGAAGGAGGCAGTGTACAAAGTATATGGTACAATCGGTGTGTGGGGTATTCTTGTTTGTGCTGTTGTTCCATTAGATGAAAAGTGTGTTTCATGGTGGTTTTTTTGATCTTTGAAGTTTTTTCCCAATGCTCCAATTCCTGCCGAACTTGCTGTTGCTCCCTTCCCTTTCCCAGCCACTTTTCAATAAATCACCATTTAACAGACACATATGTCATTCGTTTCCAGCGACGCACAGTTAGAATTTCGGAGGACTGGAAGGGAACTCGTTGGTGTATGCAGAAGGACAAATTTGTGGGACCATAAATTATGCTTAAGTGTAGCTTATATAGAGTAATGGAAGGATGAAATTAACCCTGTCTGTCCCTGTAGGAATCAAATAGCAAACTATTTAATTCCTCTGATTCAATTTTATATTTCACATTATTATTATTTGTATGAAAACATTTGCCATAGCCATAATTTTTATCTTTCTGCCTGATATAAAGCAGGAGGATATTGCCGTCTCTCTGGGTGTCAGTCCGTGAAGTTTTACCTTGCCAGTCTATAGACTCCAAAACCACAAGGAGTAGAAGCCTGAAATTTGGCATGTGTTCTTTACTCTTCAAAGATGTGCAACATAATAGTCATATTCCTGGATGTTTCGTACCTATTGTACACTTTGGCTGTATTTATCTGAAGTGGAGCGTAAGCGTGGACAATTTCAGGCCTGCAAATTGAAATATACAAAAATTGTGTTGTAGAAGGTATTATGATGTCTGCTGAAGGGTTTTCTGTTATGAAATGGGGCTTTTATGTTATCCAGACTTATAAATTTGTTTTATATTTTCATTAATGGCGGGAGGCTGTCCCCATCAGTGAGGGTCTTGTTACTGTTTGTACTGCTCTAAGTTCATTTACACAAGACACCATTAATAAGTCATTAAGCCCAAAAACCTTCTCCAAATTAACAGAATATTGTCAGTGGAAGACTATACTGGGTTGCAAACACCATGACTGATTGTGTACTTGTGTATTGTTGTGGTGTAGTGTAGTGTCTCCGTGGACAAGTTTGTGTGGTCACAAAAAAATTGGAAGAGATGTTGACATCTGCAGGGCGCCTCACACTCACTTTCTTTTCAAAGTCAAAGTTTACTTGACTCTGACCCATGTTAACCTGGAAAACTAGCAGACATAGAAATTATATCATGCTGCAATATACACCAGAATTGAGTAGATCCTTTTACAAGAACCTATAGTAACTGCATTACTTATTGAGTGTTAGGGTGTTTGCTCAAAGCCCTCATTTATTGCATTAAAGCCCCCATGATAGAAACATAAAGAGTGTCAGTACACGTTTTTTATTACTCGCGATGACGTACACAAACAATAGGATAGTAGTGTCTCACCAATATCTAGCAATATGGTCGAGATATGTTCATGCCCCAAAGATGTTCTGTTGGTTTCAATTCAGGCGTCATACCTGGCCAGGTGTTCTTCAGGAACTTGTGTTATTTTGTCTTTCTGCTTTGGATGCTTATGAGCCTGAAATGCGCCTCTTCTGCTCATCTTCTGGAGACTGGACATACTTTTTCCACCCAGTATTTTGGGATATCCACATGCATACATGGTGCTGTCTCCCTGACACCTTTTGGATCCTTGCAGCCCTGGGTTGTCACACTCCCACCTCTGTGCTTTATTGTTGGGATGTCATTGGCATGCTGGAGCTCATCTGATGCAAAGAGATTTATCTCAGTATACCCAGTATTCATCAAGCTTCTTTCATGTTCTTTTGCAAAATTTAATCCTGCAGTTTAGTGCAGAAGGAAACCTTTTTTTTCCTTTTCCATAGAGGTTAACATTATGCTCTGTCCTTCACACTGTGTAAGCTGTCACAGAAATGCTAATTTCCATTGATAACCCCTGTGGCAAGTCCGAAGCCTTCGCTTGACTTTTTACAGAGTAAGACTGGGCAACTATCACACTGTCCGTTTTAAAAGGATGATCATTGTGGCTCGCTCTGTACCTCCATATAATGGCTGCAATTGATTATTCGTTGGCCATCTGCTTTTCTGCATCTTTTAACTTATTTAACATTTAGATTTTTCAGTTCCTCTGCCAGTTCTTTTAGAGCCATGATCCAGACATGCAGATAGATGCAGTCCTAAGCTACATAAACCAAGAACCCAATACGGTTAAGTGTAATTCATAATAAATTCAAATTTGTTATTCAGCTGTTGAGGTTTCTTAAATGAGTGGTAACACATACATTTTTCATATTAATGACTAAACATGTTCTTGTATTAGTACATAGGAGTAATTTATTCATTATGAGCCTCATTTGTTATGAGAATTAAGTCAAATAGTTAATTTCAGAAAATGCCAGGACCAAATGGTTTTTTTTAAAATAAATGCATAACATTCGGTCTGTGGTTTTGCCGCCAACTGTTTTTGAGTGATGGGAAGTATTCAGTCTCAGAGGGAGTAGGATCATATAGATTCTTATCAGAGCAACTGTCACTGGTAGTGAAATTGTAAATAGAAACACTGATACTTGGCCATTTTTTCCCCTGCAGTTTGCTGAGTGAACAATCTTTGACAACCTTGTTGTATTTTCTTGCATCAGTAATATTTAACTCTCAAATCTTTTCATTTGTACAAAAAATGCACAAGCAATTGTGTTGGATGGCTTTTAACTGAAACTGGGTTTGGGGAGGGTGCAAGCTGTTTACAAATGATGCTGTAGTGATCGTAAGAAAGGAGGAGTCAGCATGCAAGCAGACCATAATCACCCTGCTTGTATTGTCAGGCCTACTGAAAACATGTCGATAATGACTTGTGGAGTGTGGCTAATGTAGACTAGCATCCAGACACCTGCATTGAATAAGGTGAATAAGTCTTAAGTGCAAACCTCCTTTTTCTACATTAAACTACTGCAGAACTCCAGTGGTCAGTGGGGCTGTCACCTGTCTTACTTTCTGCCTTTTTGTCAGAGTAAGGGAGGTGCTCCTGTCTTATTGGGCTTCAGCCTCAGGTGATAGCATCATTATAGTTAACCATTATTGTATCTTAACATAATAGGAATTAGTAATTCTGTTGCCCTATTGAAGGCAGCATTGTTTGTTCCCAAATAGTGTGCCGCAATGCAAATCCAGATCTTCCTTTGGATTTAGTAAGTTATTATTGTCATAGTATAATTTATCAGAAGTTTGCTAACTCTAACATTGTGGAAAACAACCTGAAGAAGCACCATGAAACTAAATATTTCTTAAAAGCAAATGCTGAATCTGAACCTCAGGCAGGAAGGCAAGGCCGATTGTTGGACTGTGCAGAAGTGTCTGGAAAAGGCAGCAGAGGCATGTTTAGGGCTAAAAAGCTATAGGGATGGGTGATCATATTTGATGGACTGCACATGTTCGTTTGAGTTTGTTTATAGAAAAATATTGATTAGACTATTTAAACTGATCCTTGGCACTGAGTACAACTGGTGGGGCAATACTGATTCTCCATGTTTCATTATGTTTACATTACAGCTAGTGCATTGGTGTTTCCTTTAACCTCTTGTATCGTGAGTAATCTCATTGTGGTGGGGGGACCCTTAGGCCATTGTAGGAGATGGTAATCAGACGAGATGACAAGCAGTGGCCCAGTGTAAAAGGCCTCATTTGGGTGACAGTATGTCACCATCGTGTCATCACTTTACCATCACTAGTAGTTCAATTAGTAACATGAGTATCACGGCCTTGAATGTGAATGACAAAACTTAAAATCACAAAGGCAAGACAAATTAACATTATAGTTTGTCCACCAAAGAAGAGGAAATTAATCTACTGCGTTCAAGCAGCAAAGCATCATGTTTGTCAGGATGAAACTTATCTGTTGCTCTGCTCACTGGAGCGTGATTTCTGGTTACAGAAATATCACTGACTTTCTGGTTAAGTGTATAATTAGACGTACGAGTTTCTGACTAAGAAGTCCTTGGCAGCATGGAAGTTGAAAATGGATTAATGACACTGAAAAAAAGGCAACTGCAGTATCATTTAAGAGCGTGTTTTTTCTTTAACATAAACTCATCGTTCCACATCCTCATCGCTTTTCAGTAAGACTAAAGGGCTTTGTTTGTAATTATTACCTTTAGTGATGCATAAAGAGTTCCTGGTAAGCTGTTCTGAAACTCATTAGGTGAAATGAAACATATGTAGGGCTGCAGAGCTATTCTTTGATGTTAGTGAATCAGAGGACCATCACCAAACATCTTTAGATCTGTGATTATGTTTTTTTTTTTTTTTGCTGTGGATAATTAACTTTTTTTTTTTTTTTTAATTTTTTTTT
>VUQK01009352.1:7415-33202 GCA_015106715.1 Bujurquina vittata | reverse complement strand
CCGCTGCTTGTAAGTGTCCGGGTGTGCTTTGGTGTCTCGTTGCTGCCTTGGTTAGGCAAGTCAAATTTACAAACCCAGTATGGCTCCAAACACCATGTCGATCAGCGGCAAACAACAAGCACTCCCAGCAATACAGTTTGCAGTGCTTCTCGGAGCCAGAGAGTCAGTGGTACCGCTCGTAATTAGTGGACTGAAAGCGGCGGACAAATCCTTTTCCCGGATGTGACAGGCTTGCTAGCTTCAGAGTTGCCAGACCTTTCTTAATGATGTCCAGGTTTTCTTGAAAAGTCTCTCTTGAAAATGGCTTTGACAATAAATCTGCAACCAAACCCATTTCTTCTCCTCTTTCAGTCATTGTGGGTTCACAAAACAGATACAAAATCGACACAACTATATTTTTGCTTGTGCAGCTCGCTACAGACGCAGTTTGCTAGCTCTGGCTAGTACATGCTCTGACTATCCAATCAAAGTGTATGAATATGCTGACGTTACCGTACGCCTTCGAGAAGGCGTTGGGATGCAAACTCAAAATCTGATTGGTTGAACCAACAGGTTGATAGCCGCTTATTTTGTGCTACAGGGGCTGCAGAAGTGATTGTGAAGGCCTCCGGGCACATTTCTTTGACCCTGGCAACAAATGATGGCTGAAATGTAATTGGTTAACTGCTTTAATATGAAAATACACATCTGGAAACAGCAGGACCACCGGAAAAGTTATGAAAGGAACCGTACAGACTATTTGGAATTATTTAACAAGTATTGATGGACAAAATATAATTAATAAGATTCAGATATTTTTTTAGGCCAGCAGAGAAGGCCTTGCAGGCCCTGACGGCCCACCACTGTAAAAGACTAACTAAAAAAGAATGAAAATTTTGCCGCATTAGCTACTACAAAAGTAACATGAATGTAATAGGAAACATCCTATTTTTAGCTAAACCCAACATGCAACTTTATTTAGTGTGCAAGGGAGCAAATGAAGCTGCAGACGACACAAACTTATATCACTCAGGTACAGTACAGGCACGGCTCATCATGTTGCTAAGCAACCCCCATAAAACTCTTATTTCTCTGTAGTAGTCCTAAACAGAGAGCATGAAACACAAAGTCAAGAGCAAGATATTGAAGAAAACTAAAAAAACTGTGTAACTAAGTGACACAAGAAAACATGCAGTATCACAGAGCGTAATGGCCTAGATCTGACTTCAGATTATCTCTCACAACACTGAAATAAAAGCACTCTCTTAGGTAGTGCTATGCTACAGGGCAGTGTTGTTCTCAGAGTAAAGACAGAGTGATTGGACATCTTGCAACCATTGTGTCCCCAATTGTGCTTTCCAAAATGCCAGGACACTCATATTCATTCACTTGAACTTTTAAAGTAACCTCAAACAGCTCTGCTGTATATTGTCTGCAGTGGAGCACCTAAAAATCCACACTGGCTACTCCCACGTGGTGAGCCTATACACTGTATATAGATGACATCCATTATGATGTCACACATTCATTGTGCCCTACCATTTTAGAGCTTCACAATCTTGTTTTTTGAAAATGGATGTGATAATATTTAGATGGGTGTAGAACTGGAGAAGCTAATACCTACTTCTAGCAAGGCACACCAATAATTCACTGTGATGAGAAATGGAAAGTGAATTTTGGCTAACAAAAACCACACCTAAATGTTCTTACTAGTGACAGACGATCAGGAGATTCCCCACTGAATCTTTAGTACATCTGATGTTGAACAAGATGAAATAGCATCTACCTGTGATTTAAGGCGGCCATGCCCCTAATTTTGTACATCTTCAAACATTAATACAATTTAAGTACTGGCATCACTCATCCCATCTTAAAGTCTTGAGCTGAACATTTTGGCTGATGAACAAGAATGAAGACCCTTAGGGACACTGTTCCCTCATACAATAGGGATTTTTTTTTAATACAATGAGTACTATTACTTACAAATTTACTTACAAATTAACATAATCTTGAATTCAATACAAGTTTTCTAGCAATTCAGGCTATAAAGTTGTTAGTAAAGTGTTCACAAGATTATAGATCAAGCGATCCAAATTGGCATTTTTGAACAGCCTTCTATCCAATCCAGTTAGTTGAGGTGCCTCCTGGTGGCTTTAAGAGAGTATTGCCTTCACTTTTCAGATGTGGGAGCTACATCCATCATTTATATACAGTCTGTGTCTAAACACTCATGTAAATTGTGTACATGTTGTTGCAGATACTAAAGACAAGAAATGTAAAACATAGTTAATGTAAATGTTTTATTAAATACCAAAACACTGTCTCAATATTTTTGGTAAAACATTAAAAAAGATTTTAACATGAGAGCAAAGTGGCAAGTAAAAAAAGAATATATTAAATGTTAAATATATATATAAAATGTTTTCTCGCTTTGTACTGAAATAAAAAAGGACAAGTAATAATGATCCTCAGTTGTTAACAAACTCATGGATCAAATGTTACCCACTGGTTAAAATAGAGATGCAAATCCCTCACTACAATCAAATAAATAAATAAATAAATCACATATAATGAATAGACAAACAAGAAGACATTTAGAAAGGTCTGCAAGCATCTTTTTCTTTTTCTTTTTTCTTTTTTTGCACATTGCAAAAGATGTGGATTTTGCTCTTAGGACCCTTTTTCCCATTGTGAATCAATGGGCAAAAGGGTCCATCTCACACTTTTGAATGCTATACTGAATGAAAACAAAAACTATCAAATCTAAACTGCACAGAATTGAGTTGAGGGTACATTTTCATTTAATATAAAACATGAAGCAGATATGACACATTTTAACCATACCATGATTGTGTTAACAACCATGGCCATGTTGGGCACTATAATAGGGAAATGTAATTTTACACACCATTTCATCTTTAACACAGAGAAACATAATGTGACCCACATTTACAGTACAGTTTCCTACATATGCCAGTGACAATTTTCTCAGATTCAGATTAAACTCTCTGAAAGAGCCTCATGTATATTCATCCTGTCTTTATTCATAATTGATGACCTGAGCCTACCAACAGTGCTGAGGCCGGACAGACATATTGTTCTGGGAATTCAGCTTTTCCTGCTGTTTTTATAACTAAGTATTCTTCCTTTTGCTTCCAAACTATTACATTAAGTTGCTGAATTATACAAGACACTCTGTTAGGGCTCATTGCTAAGTGACTACAGTTGTAAATGCACTGTACCTCTTTGCATATTCTCTCCAGACAAAAATTGAAAGCAAAGTTCCCACATGTGGTGGCTGGAAAGATGTGAAACAACCCATCTGGACTGGGCATATTTTAACAGAAATGCAGACCAGTGCACATGGATAATGGATTATGCTTTCAAAATCACTTAAAGTTGATCCTTTGATCACTAATGTAATCTGTTATCTGTCACCGTTCTGGATGCTGGCCAGCGGGAAGAGAAACTGAGCAAGGACTTTGATTGACTTTACTGTGACCTCCAGCCCCTGCCCTTCAACTCTGTCTGATTGTCTCTCAGGGGTCAATATAGGTCAACTTCCTCATTAATCACAAAGCAAGCTTTGCCAACGAACTCGCAGCATGGTGGCGCACTGCTAAGAGAGACCACCCGTAAATAAGAAGAGTCAAGTTCACTCTCCAGTCGAGGAAAAGCAGCCCCCCAGCTCCCCAGCGGAGGTGGTCTCTCAACAGAGATCGGGCTCAGATACTGAATGTCTCTTTCACTCTGCTAAAAAAGAAAAAAAAGAAAATAAAATAAGTGACCCTAAGGAACTAAATGAAGATGGCATGACAGCTAAAAACATCAGCAACAGGATGACATTATCTCTCTACAGCACAGAGATGAAGTCTCAGTAAATTCCTGTGAAACTACAGCTCTAAAGTGTGACAATCTATAATCACAATAATTCTTGTGACAACATGGAAATCCTTCTTGCACAATCAGCTGTTCATTCCCAGCCATAAAAACACACTAAACTAAGTATCTCATGGTATATTTAGACCCGCGACAACTGCATGGCACACCATATGCATTTCCTTTCATTCACACATGGCACCCATGCTCCTTAACGCATGCATGTTCTTGCTCTGTGTTCACCTCGCATGCTGTAGTACCCGAAGGCTGTTATCAAAACAAAAAAAAACACACTTACACTCGCCAACCTTCAGCTTTAGAAGAAGAAAAAAGGCAGAGCCTTACCAGTGAGAGCCCGTCCACAGGAGACACCACGGCACGCAGGCGAGAGAAATGTGTCTGCCTGACGAAAGCCCTACGAGAGCAGCCTGCCTATGCTCAAAATCAATTTCACACTCTCTCACCTCCCCGCCACTGTGATGTCATTCATTCATCCTCTTCCCCTTCCACGTAGCCATGGTAACTATGCCGCTTGGAGCTGATCACTCTTTTACATCTGTCTTTCTATCTCCCTCTATGTCCCTCCCCCTCTCCAGACCTCCCTGAGCCCAGCCCACTTACTCCATCTGAGGGGGTGCAGTTACACCCCTAGCCTCACAATCATCCACCCCTTCTTTCTCTTCCCCACTAGCTGCTGGGACAAATGAGGAGGAGAGACAAGGAAAGGGGAGGCGCCTGGATTCACTTCATGTAGTGTGCCCTGATGAGTTTGTGGTCAAACAGGCATAGTTTGCCAAGGAGACCCATAAAGACAGAAATGGGATCCAAAGACAACTGGCAGACAAAGGAAACAAAACAGAGCGACATGAGTTGTGTTTCTGGAGCCAGACAAACAGAAAAAAACATAAAATGGAGGTGAAATGCTCATACACAGATGTGTCTATAGCTCCTTAACGTGCTCACACACATAAACCTAACACTTACCCTATGTGGAGTGAGGTGATGAATAGTTAATGACCATCATTACATCATTACTACCGAGATGTGCTGGTAATAATCCCCATATTGACCTTGGATTTTTCGCCTAGTTCACTTTTTTTCTCAAAGCATGCTCTCTTTTCCCAATTTCCGCACGATTCTGATGTTCATTACTGCCTTGTTCCAACCATTTCACTGCCAGGTTCTACCCACCGACCCACCACCCCGCTGCTTTAATAGTTTGACTCTCTCTTCTGTATATCCTCTCAGACCTGCTTTCATTTTCACTTGCAAAACTGAGAAAGCCACAGCCCAGTTTGTAATAACAACAATATAAAGAGGAATGAATTAAAACAAAAATCAGATACAGTAACGGGCAAAAAAAACCCTTATACATCTACTGAAAAGATTGTATTCAGGAGAAAGACAAAGGGGAAAAGTAATTATAATTACCAAGAAATAAAAAATGCTGAAGGAAGACATGGAGAGAGGAGGCTACCCCTGAAAGGGGGAGATCTCCTCTTTGTTGCATATCTTCACACATCATCTGTTTTTAATTAGCTTCCAGTGCTTTCCTCCTGGATAATCTCTCCATCTGTCTGCATCAGTCTTAGTCTGTCACTCTTAATCTCTGAGTCGCTGCTCATATAATTAATGGGGGTCTTACCCAAACACCAATACAGTACCAAGTGTTTGGGCTTATTAAAGTAATTATTGTCGTAATGAACTTAATTTATAAATTGATTGATTCTGGCACATTAGTTTGTATTTTACATATATCTGTGTCAACAGTGCGCTATAAGCTTACATTAAGTGAGGGCAAAACATGATTGCTGCAGCAATACTGAAAATGGGAAAAGTGACATTAAAAGCAAAATGTTTTACCTATTAACCATAACTCACTGCTGTCAGTCAATCAAAGAGTGACTCAAAGAAGACGGCGCTATAGGTGAAGTGATAAAAAGTTGTCCCAAAACCACCTTTAAGTTAAGTAACTCACCTTCAAAAGGTGAGTTTGGATTTGCTAAGTGAGCGTCTAGCTACAAGTGATGCCATGGTCTCTCATAAGTGTTCCAGTTGACTTACTGTACCATGACAAAAATTAAAAGTTGTAGTTATGACCACACGTTTGTGCTGTCATGATCCTGAAAGGTCAAGCCACTTCAAAGTACAGATTTCCTCCCACCATCACTGGAAATGATATAAAAATAGGGAACTTCCAATCATCTGGGTAGTTGTAATTAGCTATTTAGCAGTGTGTACAATCACATCTACACTCAGCAATGCCAATTTAAAATGTCTTTAATACAGATTTGAAACAAAACCATATGTTTTGATCTGAGGTAATATTTCATAAATCCTGGTTTTAAAATTATGTTTCATTTCAGCAGTGCGTAATTTTTAACTGTAAGAAAAAAAAATGCATGATTTGAAGTTTGGTTAATTACTAGAAAGGTTAACAAATTTGCAATGCAAGCACTGTGTGATAGATTGATTTTTCTTGCAGGGATTTGAATCCATATATTTTTTTTCATAATGAACTGCTGGAAGGGCACAACTAGAATGGGTTGATTTAATTAATTTACCTAATTAATAGTTACAATATGCTTCAAGAGACAAGATTAGACATCCTCACAATTAGCAGAAAAATGTTCCTCTAATCAGTCTGTCTGAAGTGTATTACGGCTAATATCCAGCTGTCTCAGTGTTCCTTAATGTCTCAACATTTCTCTATATTAACCCACGCTGTTCAGACTAAGGCTAGACAGGTGATGATTTCATCTTCTGACACTTAACTTTGACCTAAAATCCTTTATTGCGTGTACCTATTACCACCTTCTGTTGCAGATTGTGTGTGATCATGGCTAATTAAATTATACTCCCTGTACTCTGGTATAAGGTCAACTGGCAAATGTAAGAAGGACAAATAGAGACATAGTAAAAACAAGGGAGACAGGTGGGAACCTTTCACGGGTTAGTGTATTACATTTTGGATTTCGGGGTTATTCAAAGGGATGAAAAAAAGACACACATGCTAACACACAAACAGTAGGGGAGTGTGTGTGTGTAATCCTGAAGCAATTTCTTCCACAGTATGCTACAAGATGTTGCTTTAACCAGACATTTGCCTTCATTTCCGAACTCTTATCTGTACTTACAGAAATGAACAGAGATGAATTACGATAATACTAACAGGCATGTTTCCTCCAATCCTTTCCCTCCAAACAAATTATCCTTCACCTCAAATCCTCTCTCCTTCATGTCACTATTTTCCACTATCAATCCAGCTATGCTGTGAGTGAGTCTTTTTCTCAGGAATTTAGGTCACACGCTCCACTTTTTGCCTTACTATTCTGTCAATAATCCTCGATCTTTCATTCTGTGGACTGCAGTTCGAAAAAGGATCTGCAGGAGATAGGCGTGATGGAAGTGGGGAGTGCATCACACCATTGTAAAAAGGGGCATCATGCCCCATTAGGTACTGCCATAATTTGATTAGGGTTAAAAGTGAGTGATGACATGTTTGAAATCAGACACACAAACATCACAGCTAGACATTATCTTTCATCTCAGCAAAAAACTCCCATGGCGCCTTGAATAGATCAAAGCAGTATTTTTAAAGGGAATGCTTAACAGATCCTGTTCAAATCATTAGCATGGCTCTGCAGATGCGCTCACACTCAGCACTCTAATATCAGCTACTGTAGCTACAGGCAAAAGAACCTGGTAGGTGGACAATTATTTGTGTGCAATGGGGAGGGTCCACTTGTCCTTGTGCTTGTGTGTGTGTTAGAGGCTAACTGTGGTGGCAGAAATGGAGTAGCAACATTTTACGCACCTGCCTTCAAACCCATTTCACATTGGGGAGTGAAACAGCTGCTTCACGAGCTGCTCCTTTCAGCCTCTCATTCCATCCTACTTGTTTCTTCCTGCTGAGAAATGCATTCATCATCCACCCTCTGCACCATCCAAGGCATGTTACACAATCAAGCCATTTCAGCTCCCACTCCTAAATGATCTTCATAACATTCAACTATCTGTAGGCTACTTATGCATTTTTCTGTGCAATTTTCTTTCCACGAAGACCCCCCCCCCCCACACACACACACACACAAACACTTCATATCAGGGAGTAACTGATGAAAGGTAATGTCATATTCGGAAATGCATGTAGCAAAAGCGAGTCCTGACAAGCCCAGACATTGACCCTGACACTGATGTCCCTTAATGACGCAGCGTCCAATTATAGCCTTGGAAATGAAACAAAGTCTGCAAGGCCACCAGTCACATACCAGCAGCATCACGCCTGTTTGAGTATGAGGAAGTCTTCTATATAAAGTGAGATCACATAGAGGACAGCCTCCATCTCCTTAGGGCTTAGTCAACCTTTGTGTCAGCTGCTGCACCTGTTTAGCATTGAATCCATGCAAACTGCTTTGATGATATTGTTTCATCAGATGGGGGAAAATCTCAGACAAAAGGTTTGGATCGACTCCAAAGCTTGCTGCACGATTTCCACTCTTAAAAACATGCTGCTGCTGCTGCTGCTGCTGCCAGGAGTGCTTTTCACCACCTGTCATTAACTTTAGCTGCTGTTTGAATCAACCAACTGTCCAATCCCATGGGTTTTACTCACAAGAGTAGAGGGTTTCATCAAATTCTCAAGCTTGTTTTCCAATTCATGCTTAGAGATACATAAGATAAAGGAAAGGGTTTCAAACTACACTAGTTTATTTTAATTCTGATTTTCAGGAATTGTGTGCCAAGGTCTGAAAATGTGTGAAAGGAGAGCTCTGTTTGGAGCTGGAGTAGACTGTGTTTATTAGCAGCTATTACCACAACACGCCCACATCTATTATCAAACTGTCACAGTTGTAATACGGGCAATGTTGGAATGAGGCTTTGACAAGGAAGATGATAACCAGAATATAGAAAAGGGCAATGCCTCTGTTTCTTTTGTTTAACTGTCATTAATGTGGAAATGCAGAGCTAATTTGGTGGATTGTGCACTCATATAGTTGGTGAATTATGTATATTATGCACATGTATATACAGGGGTTAGGGTGTGTGTGTGTACTGTATATATATATATATATATATATATATATTATGAATATATGAGATTCTGTCAAAATATGCCAGACTTCTATTTCAAGTCATAATTCAAACAGTTAGCACAGTTGCCATGGATTACAGCTGGCAGTAGTCCAATTTAGGGGTGAGACAAATCTTTGGCATTCCCAGATGAACAGTAACCCCCTCCACCCTCTCTTCTGTCAGCTGTCTGTCGTCTGACCTCAAGCACATGAAATTCATCTGTCTACTCAGTGTCTGCTTGGGTATGATTTTTTTTCTTTTTTTTTCAGAAGGACTTACTGAGTGATTGTCTGTCAGTGTAATGCTGACCATGCAGTCCCAACTAGGAATAGATCAGCTGTTGGACTGACCAAAGGGTAGACACAGAAAAATATACACATTAGTGTTTGATGATAGCTGGCTCCCAGCTGGATGTGCTGGATTACAGGAATATTTCTCCATCCATCCATTGTCTTTCACTTATCCAGTTCATGGTTGCAGTTGTGCAGCAGCCTACCCCAGCTGTCACAGAAGCTGGGTACACCCGGCACAGGTCACCAATCTGTCGCAGGGCTTACACAGAGAGACATACAACCATGCAACCTCACATTCATAGTTTGGCCAATTTAGACTCACCAGTTAACTTAACCCCAATGCATGTCTTTTGGCTGCGGGAGGAAGCCAGAGTACACAGGTAGAATCCATGCAGACATGGGGAGAACATGAAAACTCCACAGAGGCGCCAACCGACTGGTGGATTCAAACCCAGGACCTTCTTGCTGTGAGGCAAGAGTGCTAACCAAAGCACCACCGTACCACCCACATTTTTCTGTAGATAAGGCTAATCGATTAGACTGAGGACAAAAAATATCTAAGTTAACAAGTAGTGGCATCATCTTCTACCTTTAATTTTCTCCATTTTATATAACTTTGACTTTCAGAACCAGACACTCTCTCACAGAACTCTCTTAGAAAGCAGTTTCCCCTTAATCATCCACAAAAGGTGTCATTTAAATCATGTCAAAGCCACAGGGCATTACCACTGCAGCACAGCTGGTGGGCTACTTTACATGAGTGAAACAGTTGGAGGCCTGTATATTCCTTGAGTGCCACTGGAATTCTGGTAGCAGCAAATCCATCAAAAACCTCACGTGCAAGAGAGGGTCTTTGCACAGCCACCACCCACTCCTGCTCTTCATCACCATTCTCCTAAAGATCATAAATCAACCTGTAATTATCAGGGAGGATGGTGACCAAGTCTTGAGACCATGTGTTTCAACAGCTGACCGCAGGACTGGTGACTGGATGCCCTTGCACTGATAATACTCCAGAAAGAAGGAAAGAACCTGGAATACAGCTTCTGGAAAATGGTACTGTTAAAACGATCTGGTGGAGACAGTTTTTCAATTTAAAGGGAATGATACCTCTGTGCAATACTGCCAGACAGAGAGGCCCACGAACCTGCTGAGCAACATTACAGATGGGAATAGCACACAGACACAGATACAGCTTGTTGAAAAGGACGCTGTGACTAAAACAAGTGGTCCTCCTTGTACATCGCAAGTGATTTTTTTTTACACCGTGTTTATAAGTAACAGCTCTGAATCATATCATCCCAAGGGTTTAACACCAACAAGTTTAACCCACTTGCACTCACTGTTTTCTCTCTCTCTCTCTCTCTCTCTCTCACACACACACACACACACACTGGGGTGTGTAGCCTCTCGCTCTGAATGAGACCATCTGTGAGTTCCTGTGAAACAAAAGCAGTTTTTTTGAGGCTGCACAGCCCGAGTTATCATCTTGTCAGATACTCAGCTATCTTATGTCACACCAAGAAAAGGCTTTACACTCCAAAAAATCCATTCACCACCCTTTGTCTCCACTATTTCCCCCGCCCCCGCTGCCCAGTCCTTTACAGTGCACTCTGAATCCTCACTTCTTTTTCTTTCCTGCCTTTTTCCTCACGTTCTGTAAACATAGCCTCAGATAATACACATAACACAACAACATGGTGCTTAGGTGAAAGTTGCCCAAGGTCATCTGAAACTGGGGCAATTCCCAAATGACATTCAGTACCCTAAAGGTTTTTTGGAGGGTTCTGTGTGTTTGTGTTTGCAGCCGACAAGCCAACAAACCTGTTTCCCTTTTTCTGCTCTGCCAGTCAGCACACATGGAACATCTCCAGGCAAACAACAGCATACAAGAAGGACAAAAAAATAAAATAAATAATAATAGAAACAAAAGCCAGTCTACAAACAGTGAACAAAAACAATACATCTCAGGAAAAAGAAACTCCAAATATACATGAACTCAAGTGACTGCAGAGGGAAGCATTTATTTGACTCGTTGCAGGTTGTTTGTGCACTTAGGGAATCACATTCACACAAAGGACAAATTATTCACTATCACAGTTTTGACTGCCTTATCCAAACAATTTGCCAATGACCCAACAGTATGCCATCGGGCCTTCTGTGACCAACAGAGGCAGAGCGCTCGCACACAGCTAAACAAAACACTCAGAGAGAAGCATTAGACATTTAACACCATACCTCAGTGTAGCATTTCCCTGTGGCGCTCTCCAGATAGCAAATAAAATCCAGCTGCA
Source organism: Bujurquina vittata (assembly GCA_015106715.1). NCBI lineage: Eukaryota > Metazoa > Chordata > Actinopteri > Cichliformes > Cichlidae > Bujurquina > Bujurquina vittata. The sequence goes on along the minus strand of VUQK01009352.1, from coordinate 21,681 downwards.
GAGATCTGAAACACTCAGAGAGAGAAAGCCAGAGAGAACTCAACTCCCATCTCTCTCTACATCTACACCAATAGGCTAAAATCCTCCACTCACATCCCATCTGAGAGAGAGAGGGAGACAGACACACACACAGAGAGAGAGAGAGAGAGAGAGAGTTAAAAGGAGAGGGGGGAGTGCGCTAGTTTGGGTGAATATAGCAGAGAAGCTGAAAGGGAGAGTGAGCATAACTCGGGGAGAGAGAATGAGAGAGAGAGATTTAGGAGTTTGTTGGTGTTTTGTGTAAGAGAGGAAAAACAAAAAGAGAGAAAGACAGGAGTTTAAATCTCTAATTACCACTGCTTATCACAAGCCCATAAGCAGATGGTAGGAATAGGTGACATGGGGCTTCATGAACACTTCTCTGTCACGCTTCTTTTGCATGTGTGTGCAGGTGCATGTATGTGTGTGTTTGTACAGCAGAAGCAGATCAAGAAAACAACTTCTAAATAATATGTAACTTCTCTCCTAACGTCAGCCTCCCGACATCTTTTCTCACTCTCTCTCACAGGGTATCATTGCCTGTTGCTCTTGCTCATCAGCATGACAATAAGTGCTACAGTAGAATGAATTTCTGCAGGCATCGGATGGATTTCATGAAAAACACATTCATGTTCTGTTTTCTGTGGCACCATCATCAGGCCGAAATGCCAAAGTTTGTCCGGGACTTTGGTTAATAAACAAGAACAAACAAAAGTACAAAAACATCTTTTTATATTTATAATATGTACAATTTGCTCCCTCACTCCAGCAGCCTCCAAACGTGTGTCTGTGTGTGTGCGGGTGTGTGTGTGTGTGTGCGTGTGTGTGTGTGTGTGTGTAGAAACAAATGTTGTGTGTTTTCCAAAGCCACAGCTTGGAGTGGTGAAGAAGATGGAGAAAGATGGAAAAGGGAAGAGAGACAGGAGGAAGCGGGTGGTGGTTGTGGCAAACGATTATCTTTCCATCTCTTTCTCATCATCATCCATCTGATGGGTTTTGCTCTCTTCTGTAATAAGCTCGTGTCCTTGAGAAAAATGCCTGAAGATTCAATAGGGCTTGAACAGAGACAACTTTCAAAAGTGCTCTAACTTGTTTTTTATACTTGCGCAGATTGGATGCCCGCTGCTTTGTGATGGTTTGATTTTCGGCAGCGGCAGGAATATATGAATTATAGATCAGCTTACATTCGCAGATCTCATGCAGACAGGGGAGAAAAAAACCCCTAAAACTAATCAGATGTTTTCACTGTTAAAAACAGATAAACCTCTTATTCGGTTTGGTCAGTCACATTATTCAGATCAAAAACAACTGACATCCCCTGAATCCATTAAAATAAAATAAAAAAGAAATATATAAATATTTTTATATATATTGCATGGTGAGCACAGAACATGGTGTTTAGGATGTAGAGTAACGGATGGTGCAATCCTGTTTGTTGATAAACCAAATCCTCACTTAGAAGAGAAATCCATGCCTCTGCCAGTTTAGCTGGAGGGCTCTGGATCAGCCTGATTACTTTGGGCTGACAGCAGCAGATCGAAGTAATCCCCAAATACTACACAAGTATGTACATGGAAAAACTATATAGCATATTTAAGCGCGGTGTGCTAATATGAGCAGTGCACATTTTGTCAGTATTTATAGGCCAGCAACAGATGCACACAGTGAGAGTCGATGCTCTCTCAAAGTGTATATAAGTGTTTGCAAACTCTCATGTATGCACGGGCATGTTAGTGAAACAGAGCATGCTCGGCTTTATAATCGGGATTCAGGGATCACCTTTAGTCCCTGTCATCCGTCTGACCTTTCCTGAAGCTACCAAGCACAGAGAGAGAGAGAGCGAGAGCGAGAGAGAGAGAGAGCGAGAGAGAGAGAGAGAGAGCGAGAGAGAGAGAAGGGAAGCAAGGGAAATACAGATGGGGACAAAGAAATACTGAGAACCACAAGGGATGCAGTCTAAAAAAACGAATGAATTGAAACTAAAGATTTCTTGGAATTTACCCATTAGTGGTGCAACAACTCTCTTGAAAGTCATCTTACTTCTTCAGAGTAGATAGCGCTTTGTGTAGCTACTGAATAAAACAAAACAAGGAAAAGGATATTTGCAATGTTGTTTTTCATCTTTATTTCTTTAAAGATGAAAAACATCTTTAAAACATGATTTAATAGATGTTTGGAATATCTGCTTTTTACGCATTTAATATTTTAACTCTGTGTACTTGCGACGGCAGTGTGTGAACTACACACGGTGCCAGCGTGAGCACACAGCAGGTCTCGTTTCCTCTTTCTCTGGTCAGACACTGGTTACTCTTTTGAGAGCGGAGCCCAAAATGACATCAGCTTCCGCCAAGACACAATTCGTCACCATGGCACCACACAAAGACATTTTTGACCCAGAGGGAGGGGGAGCATCATGCTTGACACATTTATAGCAGAGGTCTTTGCTCCACTACCCTCTTCTTCAATACCCTCCCTTCCTCCTCTTCTTTTTCTCAATTGCTATTTGCCCAGCCGCCCGCTCTGTTTACCAGATCATCAAAGAGCTTCTCTGACTTCTGTGGCTCCGGTCCTCTGGGCCTGGCCCACTCTCTCTCTTTGCATTTTAACTTCAAGCTCTCCTCTCTCCCACTTGCTCTTCCACTAACACATATTTATGATCTTTGACTCAATGTAAAATCTAGTTTCTCGAGACTTCTACTTTAGACTTCTTCCATCCCCCACGTTTTGATTTCAGTTCTTGTCAAACGGACTCCAAGGGCAAAATGCCAACTGAAGAAGTGACCACCCACTGGGCTTTGTTTTACTCTTTGCCACAACGGACAGATGGCCCGTGCATGTGAGGCAGAAACTTAGATAGATATGACAGAATATGTCAGATAAAGAGAAATCCAATACATTAAAAATTCAGTCACCGTAGTTTGAAGATTCATGATTAATTTTAACTATCATCATGCATCACAAGGTTTCGATAATGAAATAGAAGATGCAGTCCCTTTATGGTATTCGTGAATAATTATTTAGTTGTCAAAAAGCAATGAATTGTAGAGAAGTCTAAATAGTGAGGATGAGGACGAGAAGTCTGTGGCTGCAGCTAAGGTACTTCTACTGTATGCCACGTCCCCGGATGGCAGCAGGGTGACAAGGCTGTGGTTGTGTTGTGGTATTGCCTTCTGGTGTCCACTGTGCTCTCCTCCCCTCACCTCACTGATATTACTGATGCTGTGCAGACTGGTGCCAGTGACTTCCCTTACCTGTTTGTAATGTTCCATGTTAGCTGGGCACAGGAATTTAGTTTTCAGTTATTTCTCAGATTTAGTCATCACAAGGAGAAGTGTATGATTACTGAGACAGGGTTCTTCATCATGATAATCACACGTCCTGAAACCCACAAAGCTGCTCCACTGAGTAACCGATGTAAACAGTGGCGTGTGTCTTAGTTGCCATTTTTTTTTCTAAAATCAACAGTTTAGCACTGAATAGATGTGGGTTTAAGCATAACAAAAGAACCACATTTTTTTTTGACTTTGTTCATAGTTTCACATGGGTTTTCTTGTAGGGTGCTTGTGGTTTTAGTCATTTCCTGGCAGCCAGATAACAACCACATCTGCCTGTTAATAAATTGTGTTTTTAGTAGTTTCGAATAACCACCGTCACAGAATCACATTGTGTAGGATAATTGCATTTTGCTTTTTGTGAGCACAAAACATGGTTTTACTGATATTCCACAAGCAAACATATCAAATGAAACCTAATTTTGTGATTACTCACTTGTTTGTTGCCTATAATGTGACAATCATAATATAAAACTACTGACTGTCAATACAAGGTAAAACTGATCAATCACCCAGAGTCTATACTCTATATGACGTATTACGAATGATGGACTATTTAGGGCATAACAAATTCACATAATGTTCTATAATGAAAACAGATCTAATATTGCTGCAAAATACTGTCCAGAATAGGTAAGAACACATTGTCAGGTATAACTCTCCCTCCATCTCTGGCTTCTATCAGATCTAAACTGAATCCAGTTTAAGAATCCACTGAAGAAGTGTCACTGTTTTCTCCAGGGCTTTCACGCATGACAAATTCATTGATCACTTCCTTTGAAAGTGAAGACATCATCTGCCTCGAGTTTTGCCTCAAGCTAAAAATATACTCCTCTGCTTGGGTTTTACTGCTCCTGCTCAACCTTATTTTTTCTCTGTGCTTTTGTTCTGCCACGCACGCACGCACGCACACAAATATTTCCTTCTTGTGGCTATTGAAGGAACATCAGCCTCCACAAGAAATGTCTTGTTTAAGAATTATCATTTTATTGCATCTGAATATTCATATCAACTTAGGCATGTTCTGGCTTGCTTATCTTGATATCTGGAATAATAAAGCATATAAGAACCATTGGAGTTGCTGCTGAATGAAAGATTATGTCATTAATATCTGGACCTTGCCATGTGTGTGACTACAGTATTTGAAGAAAGCATACTTGCATACTAACAGTTTCCTACTATGTGTATATGTATGGAAGAGATGAATAAAAGGCATGAACATATTAAAGAGGAAAGACGGTGCCCTAAACCCTTTGTCCCTTTTGCGTCAGCTCAGGCTCAGCAAGCTAGAAGTCACATAGTCAATGATGAAATGGCTGCTTCCTGTGTTTCTGTCACAACACCAAATCAGGCAAGGTCACTAAGAGCTGTGGCATGTTGCTGCCTTCCCTCCATCTTCTTGGCTTCAGTGTCTTCCCTTGGGTCCAGTGTGAGGTGTCGCACTTTAAGCCAGCTTGACAGCACCCAGAAAGGTGGAATCTCCGCTCAGGGACACGTCTGCTGTGACACGGGGGATCAGAAGCTCCAGGTAGTCCCCAGCCTCCAGCTTCACAATACCTGAGAGATGTAAATGGACGCATCAGACCTTGAATTGATATTTTCCACTATTATGCAGTAATTAAACAGGAGCACGCATGCACGCACCCACCCCCACATACACATAAACAAACAAATGCTTGACAGCTTGAAAAAAGAGGAAGTAGGCTGATTAACCTCCACGAGACCTGTTGTTTAAAGGAAAAACATATCTGAACAAAAACAATAAAGCAGGCTCACCTCCTGTGTAGCAGGTGTTGAATGATTGGACAGGGTTCATGTTCTGGATGCAGCGGAACAGAGACACGAACAGGGGCTCGTTTCCCATAACATTTCTCTTCCACCGGAACACAATATGACCCATTGCAAAGGTGTTGTCCCTGTAGAAGACCTGTGCACATCAGAACCGCTGGATTAAAACCATGAGGTGTGGTGGCATGGGTGCTACAGCTTTTGGTACCTCGTTTATTATGCACGCATAATTTGCATCTTCTCTTCTTAATCTGACCTTTCTTCAAGGTCTCTCAACCAGCTGCATGCTTAGATTGAGCACACCCTTTTTTTTCTGCACCGTGTGTAAAGGGGAGTAAATCTGATGATTGGCAAATGGACTAGCAGCATCCCCCTGTGGTAAAATAATGAAATGACAATTTAAAAAAGGACGTACCTGACTGTACACATAATAGAAGCCCTCCTCTCGGACTAAAATGCGGTCTCCGTCGGCCTCCAGGGCAGAGCCTCTCTTTAACCCAAGCTGCCAAGGGATGCCTGTGTATGTGTCTGAGGAAATTTCTAATCCAGAACAGAGCATCATATTAGAAAACATCTCATAGAACATAAAGCCCCATTTTTTTGCAAGAGTCAACGTATTTGTGAGTTACTTATTGATTGAGGTTTGTTTTATACATCTTTAAATGGGTTTAGAACTATATTTTGATACTGCCATAATGGGTCTGAGTAGTTTGCAAAGACCAAGAAAAACAACATGAAATAATAAAAGGTGCATAAATGTTACATGTAATTTAAACAACTTTTAAAAAAAAAATGTCGCAGTCAAGGTCAGACATCTTGTACCTTTTCCGTAGCTTTTTCTGCTATCGTTTGCCAACAACTGCAGGAAAGGCTGAGAAACTTTGACAAAAAAAAAAAGAGAGAAGTCAGCTGTTTCTTTTCTGTCTGGACAAAACGTATTCCACTGCTGTGACTGCTCCCTCACTTTTTTTGACAATATTACACCATCAGCATTCAGCGGCACAATAAATGTATTAATAAACTGTGCACATTCTTTGATTAATAGAAATAACATCATCACATGAGATTTTTTTTTTTTTTTTGCTCTTGGTATTGCTACAAAAACACAGGAATTAGTCTGTTTTAAAGTCAGCAGTGTCTTTTGGTGAACCTTTAAATTTCTTTCTAATGGTTAGATGGCGTGAAAGGATTGTAACACCCTCTGAAGAAACCTCTATGTACAGTTAAACATGACTCGACAAACTTAAGCACTACATATAGAATCACTGCAGTGTAAAGTACACATAATTACTCTTTTTGCTAATCAAACAATAGATTTGAAGAAAAAAGTAAAACAAAACAAGAAAACATAAATATTTGCACATATCTCATATGCAAACAGTAGTGGTAAGGCTCAAGTGCACCCTCTATGTCTTACTTGACGTTTCTGCTCCGGACACCATTCTCCTTCGCCTTGTTTGGATGAAGGCACGAGGCGATTTGGGCTGGTGAACAAAATCTTTGATGTTATTTGTTTTCTCCATCTGCACAGACGTGATATAGTTCTTAGGAAAACAGCAAATGCAAGTGAAATACAATATGCCTGATGTTTTTCTAACCTTGTGCAGGTGGGGTGTTTGCTGTTGTGTCCCTGGGGGACAAGTGTTATCTCACCTGACCTCTGTGTCTGGTGTGTTGTCCCTCTTCTCTCCCATAAGAGACATCTGATTGAAGTTGCTCTATCTCAGCTCTGAGAGCTAGCAGTTGGTACAGAGACAAAGCTGAAAGAAAAGATGAGGTGAAAGCAGCCAACGTCAACAGGAAAACTGGCCAGGACTGCATTCTTTTACTATGCCCCTGTCCAGAGCCAGGCTTGACACCTGCCAAAACCGCCATTGCAGGACCCATTCAATTTCCAGAGAGAGCTCACACTGGCCGCATGACCTGTTTCACGCTTGAACTATCCCTTCCGTCTCTTCTGACTGAGGTTGGAATGGCGGATGTTTGCTTTTGTAATCTGAATTTCTCTAGAATCTCTACTTGTACCTTAAATCCCGTTTATAAGCAAGGCTGATTTCCTTAACTCTCACTTTTGTCCTTCAGCAGCCAGATCCCGTGTAGTCTGAGGGACTACGCAGGATAAATAATACTTCACAAAAAAAGGGTAAAGAGCTTCCCCTCTATTGTTCCGCTCAGCTAACCACACTCACAGCTTCCTGCCTGACCCACAGCCTTGACAAATCTCTCTCTCCTCGTTTATCACATCACAAAACACATCTCTCCTTCCATGCATTCTAATGAAAAATGACATGAGTGGGCACAAGAACTTGGCAGTTACACGAGAAACAGCCGTGTTGCGAAATAGGTAAAGTGATTTAAGACTGACAAGCACAAATAGGACAGTTTAATGCCTCCATTATATCTGAATTAGATGTGCACTAAAAAAAGGAAGTGAATAAATTCATCTGTGAACAGCAATACAAGATGGCAAAACAAACAAAACTGTAATTCTCAGAATAAAAAGTGAAACGCTGCTGAGTTACATGACTTGTTTTAGCACCCTTACATTGGAAAATAAACTGCACACACAAATCAAATCACAAAGTACATTTCAACGTATCAATTTATTGCATGTTACAGTACAGAAAATAGAAAGTGAAAATGTGTGCTTACAAAAGAAGTAGTTGACATTGTTTAAAAATTGTAAAGAAACAACTGGAAAATGGGAAAAACAAATAAATAAATCACTCAAATCGACTGGTTTGTACTCAAAGTAAAAAGATGACTCATTCAGATTTCTGTCTGTACAGACATGCAATCAATGTTTCTTCAGAGTGGACATGTGGAGAAGTTGTGGTAGACATACACAAACTATGTCAACACTGTGCAGGTTCATTTCCAGAAATTTCCAAAGACTTGATGTAATCACATGCCAGCTTTGAAAATGCAATGTACCAATTCTGAGTTATGGCAACATTTTCATCGACACTCACTCCAAATCGATTCGCGTATAAAAATGTCCCACAGTGCAGTCGCACAACAACTGGCCAATGAGTTTCTATAAAAACTTAAAAGACATTCAGTTTGATTTCTTTTTATCCACAAGATGCTGGACTGTAAAAGCACGTTTGGCTAGGATGAAAACTCAATCCAGTTTTTATTAAATTTGCTTTAGCCAAGGCAACAAAACAATAAATCAAGTGAATGAAAACAAGTTCCTCAATCTTCTCTCGAATGAAGAGTTGGTGCAAAGCTAAGTCAGAAGTGTATAAAACAAATCTAGTAGAGCAAAATGAGTGTATATTCACATGGCTGTATGCACAGTGTGCACTAACTCAGCATATGGATTTGATATAATACAAAAATGTCTCGAACTGTTCAGTGCCACCAGTGAAAAAAGAAAGTCAAAGAAAAAGGGAGAAAAGACCAGTAATGTACAATTTCTATAAAGCATGTTCATTTAAGACCACCATTTACATTCATAGTAGCATTTCAAGCATTTGTCAAGTTACAATGCCACACAAATTTGGTCTTCTGGTGCTGTCAAATTTTGTTTAGCATACTTTTAAGACAGTTTTACATATGGCTAAGGAGATCAGTTGAGTTTTTCAAATGGCTTTGATACCACTGCACTGCAGCATGTGCATTTAGAAAGCAAGAGCTGATAACTATGTTTTAATTGTCGAGCTCTGCTCCATCTCATGGAAGACTTGCAGGAAAGGTTAATTAGCTCATTAAAAGCCCTCCAAGTGCGTAAAGCCATTTTGCGAATAAGCATGGGGTGACAGAATCCTCCAATTAACAATTACAATGCTGATGACCAAAGTTTCAACATAACCACATCATTTCAAGCAAATATTTATACCTTGTTCCTAGTTCTTAAAGGAAATATTCATTTTTCCCCCTCAAAATGATCTTAATACAATACTCAAATGGCCATATACTTTATGGGTCATTCAAAAGAACAATTGTCCAAGGCAATCATTCTTGGTGTCAGTACTGCTTCTCAGAAATCCCTACGTCTTGTGACTAAAGGGTAAGAGGCAGGGCAAAATCCACAGTTCTCAGTCTTTCTTGAAAATGAATCATTAAATTGATGAGGCCTAAGAATTCATAGCATCTCATATCCACATTAAAAATTCCCCTATTCCAATTTGCTATTGCAAATTGCAATTGCAGTTTCTTGTTGATTTGCAGTATTAACTCTGGGAAATTACCCACTAATTTTCTCTTACTGAAACTACTGAGAACTCAAGATATTAGGAACATTCTGAATATTTTTGCGCAACCGTAGTCCATAGTGTGTTCTAGTAGTCAGTAGGGGCATAAATATTACACCAACCAGTAACTCTTTCAGCAAACAGACATATTACAGTTTCCTAGTATCACAACTTTAAGAAATCTGAACCCACCTGCTGCAAAGGGTCTTTACCATAAACTATAGAAGCCAATGTTGCACAAAAGTCACTAAAGCCCATTTACAAAACAAAGACCATTCTTGTGTGCGCATAGTCTTAAAATGACAGTACCAGGGAGAACAACTTGTAGATTATCTTAATCACAATAAAACAGAAGCAGTTAGACAGGAAATGCGGGCAACAAGTTATTTTTGACAGGCAGAAGTATCAAACATGTCACTTCATCTTCCTGACCACTTCATCTCAGCAAACACGTGGCTGAGCATAATTATTCAACAGCAAACTTTATTCTACTTTCCAAATAAAATTTCAAGGGTATGTGTATATAAACTTTAACCACAATATCATGATACACCCATTTCCTGCACATACATGATATTAATGTTTAAAGGGGGAAGAGAAAAAAAACAACTGTATACTGCTCAAAGTATTGCTCAGAAGATATTAGCTCATATAATAAAACACTTGGGCAAATCTAAATGGAAAGTGCAATTTAAAAAATTAAATATATTTACAGTAAAAGCCTAAAATTAATTATCACACCTAATTTAGTATATCAGAAGAACTGAAATTTTAACTCCAGTAACAATCAGTTTTCAAACATCGTTAGGGCCCTATATGGACACATTTATTTGAGCAGACTCACAACATCAATTTTTTCTGTGGTTGTGACATGTATGATCTGGCTTCATTCATAGAAAGGTCAAAAATACATGCATACATAGCTGCAAAACACACTCAGGAGGACACTGTTACTCTCTTAGAACCTTGAAACAGTGAAAACATTGTAACATGTTAAATTTACAGAAAGGTAAAAAGAGTGAACTAAAATAAAACCCCAGACAAAAGCATATAAAAGTACATTCTTCTCAATCAGTGAAATTCCCCCAATCAATTCACTCAAGCCCATAATCAGTCAGTCCCTGACTATTTTATTTTTTAGATAATGGTGACACTAGCTGAGGGCTGAGTATTCTCCTCGTGGGCATGGCTCTTCAGCAGGTCTTTAATGAACTGCTCCAAAGCAGCGAAATAGCCCTGACACTGCCATGTGTCGTTGTGCGTGCCCTCTGGAAAGATAGCCAGGCGTTTAGTCCGTGCAGGAGACAGCTCGTACAGTTGTTTCATCATAACTGGTGGGATGAGCTGATCAGACAGACCAGACACAAACAGCGAAGGCATGCGGCACAGTGCCACCTGTCGATAGGACAGGAACTTATTCCTATAGCACCACAAGGGCAGCAGGCGCATGGGCAGGAAGGAGAAGAGTGTCGCTGCCATATGTGGGATGCTGAGGAAGGTGTTTTCAACAATAATGGCTGCTACACGGTGAGGGTTGACTGATGCCAACCGAACAGCCACGGCACCCCCTAGTGAGCGACCAAAAAGTACCACCTTTGTTTTGTCCAGATCAGGGCGGGTCATGACATAGTCCAATGTAGCCTCGGCATCCAGATACAGCCCATCCTCACTGGGCTCACCCTCGCTTTTTCCATAGCCACGGTAATCCACAAGCACCACATTAGCTTTTAGATTGACCAGCATCAGCAGAGCGTTTGGCACCCTGTGACCAATATTACCTGCATTGCCATGGAAATAAAGGATAGTAGGTGGAGCTGAGGAAGTAGGGCAGTTTTGATTACCAGCGGTGACACCAGGAGATGTGTCCCCTCCTGTGTAACGAAGCAGGATGAGGTTGAGCTTCACGCCGTCCTTGGTACGAATGTACACATTCTCATGTGGGATTCCTGTTGGCATAGGAACATAAAGGCGAGAAGAAGAAGGCTGGTCAGGAAAATAAAGGAGAACATCCTGGAACTTGTAGAGGATGCCTGCCACAGAAGCTAGGATGAGAGCGAGGAGAAAAAATCCTCCATAAAGGTGGAAGGTGAGGATAAGGGCCAAAAGGGAGACACGACAGGTACCCCAGGACCAGGAAACTAGAGTCAGGGTGCAACGCTCCATTGCCCCCCACAGCCTCCAGGGCTTCTCCATGGCTACACAAGAGCTGAGTCACAAGACACGCACTCTGCAAAAAAGCACAGGGAGGATATTGTACAGTACACTGATTTAGTGACTCTAAAGAAACCGATGGGTAATTAAATCAAATACACATGTACCTGCCAGCATCAGTATATATTCATGTGCAATACCTATGACAGTTCCCAGACTACTTCATAAAAATTATACTGGTGCAAAACAGAACACACTGCTTATCTACTAATAATGAGAAGCAATCAAGAGTGTGCAATCACAATAAATAAATAAATAAAACACCTATTAATGTTCATCAAATCATAGGATGCACTCACACAGGTTTGTTCAATAGCCTATTCTATGCAAACATTATTTCTGAAATAGACAAAGCATTAAATGAAGCAGCAGTTACAAATGAAGAAAAATGACAGATGTGTCCCTAATTATAATACACATAACTCTATTCAAAACAAACGTTGTGTTAAGAGTCACTTTACCAACTGACCAAATTTAAGAAAAATTGCCAGGCTAACCAGCTCCGACTTCCCTGAAAGAATTCCAATGTGATAAACTTAATGGAAAAAAATGCCAAGTTATAGCTTTCTACAGTTATCAATTTGCTCATGAAAAGATTTTTTTCAATAAAGTCAGGGGCATTTTCTGAGCAGCATTTTCCATGGAGCCATTTTCAAATAGCTATGTCCAGAGAACTACTTAAGCCATGGTGTGGCTAAAATATCTCCTACTACAACTTCAGAAATATAGTATTTCAAAAGTGAAGACCTTGAAGAAAAAATAATTTGTTGCAGTTTCTCATATATGAGGTACACTCATGCTATACCATGAAACTATTCAAATTAGATGAATGGCCTTAAAGACATTAAAAAAACTGAAGAAATGCATTTTATCACAACTTTATTTCACTGGCCTAAGTCACAGCATCATGGTCACATTCCTATTGGCTCATTCCTATGTGGACATGGAATGACTCCTACGTATTCTGTCACTAAAAGCATTCAGCTACTTATAAAAGTCCATAACCACTTCATAAAAGCAGTAGCACGGGCCTCAATACATTTTGTTTTTCACCTCCTGCTGTATCAGCACCCCATAAGCGGAATCAGGTGTGCTCATCCAGTCAAAACCTGATGGGACCCAAACCCCGATGAATTGAATATACTAGCTTACTGGGTGCAGGTAAGACGATGTATGCAATAATAACGAAGTTCTCCAAAACTCCAATTTCACGACAAAATGAGGTTAGTGATGCATGCTAAAAGCTGAAAACGGAAATTTCACAGTGGGAGAAAAAAAAAAAAGGCTCGACCCCACCCACAAAGAAAAACAGAGCTGCTGTCAGCCTGGTGGACAGCTCACACGCCTAACATTAGGAGAGCTTTGACAGCTTCTTAATCTTTCTAATGCCGTCGATCGTTGAGGGCAGTCAGTCATCACTCAACGTAGTTTTTGGTCTGTCAAAGCTGTCAAATCAGTCACGACGGACACACCAAGCTTGGAAGCTATTAGCTATATAATCAAGTTTAACCCCATTAAATCGGCATTCGCTGCAGCCGAGTTAGCTGAGTAACAGGAATGCTAACTACTAAGCTGTCCTTATCTTGCTAGTGCTGTTAGCACTCTTATATGTAGCGTTTTAAGTTAGCCACCTAGCTATCTCGTCAGTGGTTAGCTACGGAGCCATCTACTTACCCTTCTCGCATTTTCAGCGTCTCAGCTGCTCGAAATTTTATTAAAACAGTGACACACAGACAGCACAGCCACTGTCATTCAGCTCTGTACTAGTTAACAAAATTACAGTTACAGCAGCAAGGTAAGTGACTGGCTCTCAGCGACAGCACCGGTGACACTAGCTGCACAGCTGGTTAGCATTACTGGTGTAACCTTTTTGAGTTCCGTATAGAGCTTAGCACTAGAAAAGGGGTTCCCGTAAAGCTGCGTTCCTCGCACATGAATTTAACCTGCGTTTCAGCGTGACAAAGTACTAAGAGACTGCACGTACTAATATAAGTATCGAACAAATATTATTAATGGCGTGTATTGAAGAACAAGTCGTATTCAGGACACGTAGGGTATTTAAGACAATGGTTTGATCCGGAGTTCACGCTTCTGCTTGTGTTATTTAATTTTCACCCACCAGGTGTTGCTATTAGATAGACGATACCATTAGTCCAAATAACTCAGTGTTACAGGATTAAAAGTGAACTCATTATATAAAAATCACTGGCATAAGGATGCCTTAAGCCAGTGATGTTGTACTGTAGTTATTATAGTTTTGTATTTCTGTTTACATTAGTATTCTTACTGTATTTATGTTTTGAATTATTTTTATTTCAACATTATTATTATTATTATTATTAGTCTTAGTAGTAGTAGTTGTAGTATTATACTGTGATACTTTAGGAGGGAGTCAGAAGTGGCAGAGAAGCATGGGAGCGTGGTGCAGGCATGTATGAGGGCAGCGAGACAGTGGTGAGATGTGCATTATCAGTGACATATGGGTTCAAGGTGGGGGTGGGATTTACATTGGGGATTGGCTCTGAGCCCCTTCCTGTTTGCAATGGTGATGGACAGGCTACAGATGAGGTCAGGCAGGAGTCTCTGTGGACTATGATGTTCACAGAATACATTCTGATCTGCAGGGAGCAGGTGGAGGTATGCTCTGGAGAGAAGTGGAATGAAAGCAAGACAGAATACGTGTGTGATTGTGAAGGAGACAGGTGGTACAGTGATGCA
>VUQK01009345.1:1682-22943 GCA_015106715.1 Bujurquina vittata | reverse complement strand
ATCGAGCGGACGAGTGTGCAGGGAAACAGCTCCGCAACGAAAAGGTGAAGAAAAATATGGAAATCTTAAAAAGACTGGTAGATTGTGTCATTTTGGGGGGCAAGCAGGAACTTTAATTTCAGGGACACGATAATTTGATGAGCTTGTGCACCCCGGGTTTGTTTCTTCAGTAAATGCATTTATTCTGCTCTCAATCTGCAGTGCAACAGGTCTTTATACTGCATTTCTGCATAAAAAGATTTTTTTATTGTTATTGAGGGTGGAGTGATTCAGGCGGAGCACTACTTAAGGCCTAGGTGTGAAATGCACGGCCCGCCACTGTAAAAATCTCACTTCTCCTTCATATCAAGCCACTCCACATTTGATAATTTGTTATTAATCTGTTATTAATCTCTTTTACAGTACATCTTTTGTCCCGGCTCCCTCCCCTCACCACCAACCGGTCACAGCAGAGATGACTGCCCCCCCCCCCAGTTCTGGCAGAGGTTTCTTCCTGTTAAAAGGGAGTTTTTCCTTCCCACTGTCACCAAGTGCTTGCTCATAAGGGGTCATTTGATTGTAGGGTTTTTACCTTACAATATACTGTAAAGAGCCTTAAACATAGACGCAGCAAAATGATATAATACAATCTGTGAGAATTTGAGTAATAGTTTTTAAGTTTAAACCACACCAATCCACTGTATGACAATTTGAAATACCATGAGGAAGCATTTGAAATACCATGAGGAAACATTTCACAATTCTAGACAAAGGTTGCAAGTGCACTGGATTCAACTTCAACTTTTATTTTATTTTCTCTAAAATTAATGCAAAATTAAAAATTAAAAAAAAGCTTTTCAAAACTTTTAAAACCAGAGAACACATAACTGGTGATGGAAACAATATTTTTTAAAAAACTATAGAAAAAATTTCACAAAATGTATACAGTAATTATCGCATCTTAACTCAAGTCATGGATGTTTCTTTTCGTGATCATAAAAGGTAGTGTCGAATTCTACCCGAGTCCCTGACAGTCAGTGGCTGCAGCCTCACCTTCTATCAAGAGCTTAACGTTTATTTAAGAACTTGTTTCGCATTCTGAGAATAATGCAACAGCAGCGTTTATCAGTTGTTGATTCAAAGGAATCTCAATTGTAATTTCACATTTGAAAAAACTCACAGTTACTTATTTTATTATTATTATCCAGCCCAAATTAGTATTTGTCAATTATCAGCTCAGACTTTCAGCTTAACATTGGCAACAAAAACTCCAGTTCGTCTTTTACTGACGCAAGATCTTCTGCAGGAGCATGAACAAATCTGACAATATTTGGAGGCATATTTTTCCACTTTTCCTAATGCTTACAAGATGCAAAGCAGCATGCTTCCAGATAAAATAAAATTAGACTGTTTTTCAAGTTTACATAGTTCATGTTGCCATTATAGCGCCACTCTGGGGGGAGTGCCCTATATAAGTAGCGCTTGAGGGGGGGCTGGGGTCACTGATGGCCTATTCAAATTGCCCATAGAACATAGATATCACTGTTTTTCAGCTGCCAGGGAAAAAGTAAACTGGTCTGACCGATGTGCATGCAGCTGCTCAGGGCTTTACTTTGGAAAGAAAAAAAAAAGGAAGAAAAAAAAAAACACTCCTTCACGTTGCTTTAGGGCGCAATCCCATGACTGAAGAACACAGTACATATTTAAAAACACTCTATATACGATTCAGTATCTATGTCATGTTATTTTGAGCAGGTGTGCGAAAGATATTTACAGATGAATGACACCGCAAAACACTCCTGTTTAAGTTAAACATTTCGGACTAACCGCAGCAAGCGGCAAGTTACATATGACAAAAAGTACTAAAGTGGTAAAAAAAAAAGAGTGACAAGCGAGAGAAAATGGAATACAAATCGTTTACCTTTAGAGTACAAGGATCTGGGCGAATTCAGGTCGAGGTCCCCGCTGAAAAGAGCGATAAAGTCAGAGGGCATCGCAATCCCTCAATGTAAGGAAACCGGACACCCTCAGTCAAATACAGCGTCACGTCGCTGAAATATATTATTTTGTCCTAAACGGACAGAAAGCCGCAAAACTTTTAACTAGTCGACGGTCGTTACTAGCTTTAAAAGTGTCCTTAGAGGTGGTTCACTGCCTCTGCCGCCACTCGGCTGGTGAGTATCCCCTCGGGCTGCCAACGACGCATGTTTGTTGTCAGCAGGCGACCCAAGCGCACAGGCTCGGATAACCACGCCTGTAGCCACGCCCACACCAGTGACGCAACACGTAAAACAAGCCCGTCGGGGATACGTAAGCTCGTCAGGAGTTGTGTTGCGGGTGCCCTTTTATACACTTTTGTTGTATTTACTTGCCGTAAACTAGGCTGCAATGATGCCTGACTATATTAGTGTCGTGTATTCTATAGCATAGCATTATAGTATTGCACAGACAGAAAAAACGTAAGGCAGTGAATAGAAAATAGAATAAATTAATAGAGAAGATAAATACTTTGAGAAAAATCAGAAATACTTTATTGATCCCGAAGGAAATTAGGGATGTATCCACTATCTCTCCTCTCCACATATCCAAATCATCTCAATCTTGTTTCTCTAACACTGCCTCCAAACTGCTCAGCCTGAGCTCTCCCTCTGATCGCATCTTCAACATCTGCCACCTTCAGCTTCACTTCTTGTCTTTTTGTTAGTGCCACAGTCTCCAAACCATCATAGCAGGTCTCACTACCATCTTGTAAACATTTCCTTTCACTTTCGCTGCTATTCTTCTGTCACAAATCTCTTGCTTTGGATGGCTGACCTCAAGTATATAAACTTATCTTTGCTACTTCTACTCATTGCAGTCTCCCTCTCATTTACACACGCATTCTGTCATGCGTCTACTGACTTTCATTCCTCTTCTCTCCAGAGCATACCTCCACCTCTCCAGGCTCCCTTCCACCTGCTCCCTACTCTCACAATAGATCATAATGTCACCTGCAAACGTTGTAGTCCATGGAGACCCCTGCCTGACATCATCTGCCAACCTGTCCATCACCACTGCAAACAAGAAGGGGGTCAGAGCAGATCCCTGATATAATTCCACCCCCACCTATATGCATACTGTTGTATGGTGGGCACAAAGGCTATCCAGAGTGGTTTTAGCCTATCCTTCATCTTCCTCTCTGTCACTGTCTCTGGATTGTTCACTTCTACCCTCACTACAAAAATAGCAGTCCTCAGCAGCTTCTTATGTTTGCTCCCAGGCCTGAAGTTATAATTATCCATAAAAGTTTCAAATCGAGTTTGCTCAGTTACAGTAAACCCACAGCACCTAGAGAAGCCTCAGCAAACCCATCCATACTGCTGTGTTTCTTCAAAATGGATGGGTTTGCCATATTTAACGCTTTACCAATAATTCACTCCTGCAAGCCAGTAAATGCAAATATTTATAAAACTCATGTAATATTTCCAATTTAGTTGTACTTTTAAAATTTACATTTAAAGTGGAATTAATTATAAATGTAATTATACATTTATACAAGATTATATTCTAATGAAATGATTTTTAAATATATTTGATGCTTTTGCTAATTTTAATTGTTTTGGGGTGGCTGGCAATGTTACAGAGGAATAGTAGACCTGCAAGTTTGCAAATGCATGCTTTATCTACACACGGGCTCTGTCACTCACAGGGATAAGACAAAGAATTCAGGTCTCCAGGTAATTTAGAACCTTTTATTCCAGACACAGCAGCACACATTAAAGCAATATGAGAATTTATAACTGTGCATGCTGATATATGGTTCACTGAGTTCCAGGTCACGAAACTATGGATTTTGACTATATGGATTGTGTGGCAGCATAAATTATGTGCGCTTACAGCATTTTAAATTCCCTTTTTTTTCTGAGTCAACCCACCAATTGTCTGGAATGGATAGGACATTAGGAGATAAGGTTAGGAGATATGATGATACCTGGAGGGTTTGGCTGAAGCAGGCATTTGCAATCTTGGCAATTTTGCTGAGCCACCAGTGTGGCTATTAGGACACAAAATACCCATTGCATACAGTGTGAAGCATCTTGAATATAGCTTGAAGATGCTATTAGTACTCTAAAGAATTTCAGCATATTGTTCAGTATTTTACTACTCACTACAGTTCTGTAGAAACTATACCTTTTTGTTTAGCCTGTCAGCTGGATGCCAGTGCAATTTCCCACTATCCATGAGTACTTATTTTATGAAATAAATGCATATTGTTCATAATTTAGTGACGGAAATACCAATTTATTTGTTTAACACAATACACTGCATTCTACATACAGTGCCACATCCATGTATAACCTAAGGAATATCATTAGTTTCTACCATCTGTAGCAGTACAGAAAAATATTCAGTCAAAGCAATAGCATGCCAACTAAATTAAGCTAGCTATGGCAAGTACGAACTAAAGCAAAGCATATTTTGGGTCTTAAAGTGTTAAACATCTATTTGACAGAAGGGTAACGTATCATCCCTCATGCATATTCCCAGAAGAAATTGTTTCGAGTGTGTTATTTGGCACAGATGAAATATCTGGCCTCCCAGATAGGCCATCTCCTCTTCCTTTCTTACATTTGATTCCAAACAAACTGAAGATTTTCATTAGCATCAGGTCCACAATCTCCTCCTCTTCTGATGGCTGCAAGAACAATGAGCTTTCAGTATAACTCAAGGGTTATTAAGGCATCTCAGGCTGTTTTTGTTTTAATGTTTACAAGTGAATGCTATTAAAACTAAACACTTGCGTCAACAGCATTCAGACATTTCAGACTCTGTGGTCAAGTTACCTTGTGATGTATCTGCTCCTGAGCGAATGCCACCAGGATGACGGAGATGAAGAGGTTCAGCACCACAAAGGTCATGAACACGATGCAGGACCCAATGAGGAAAGCGCTGAGCACTGGATTATAATTCAGAACCTGAGGGACCAGAAAGAAGGAATGCTGTGAAGAAGGTTGAGCTGCAAAATGTGCTGCAATAGAATTGAGATTGTCTCACACTAACCTCTTCATAGTTAAAAATACCAAGCTGCAAGCTGACCATGGTCTGTGCAGCATCAAGCAGAGTCCGATAGGAGTACAGCTTCCACCCGTACATCAGGTTAGACTGCAAAGTAGAAAGTTTCTCTGTGTCAATGACCACCTTTTAAATGAGTTCTATTTCACAAAGTAAACATAAAACAGAGAAACGTGGACTCCAGCAGCATGTTGATGTTAAGTATGGGAAACTCCTCACAGCAATAGAGTAGGCCAGAAACATGATGGTTATGACCACCAGGAAGCCTGAAATATCAGTCCAAGCTCGCTGCAGTGTGGCTGTAATTATGTGCAGCTTGGGGTTCAGTCTCAGCAGGTGCCACAGTTTGACTGTAGCCAGCAGTACCAGAAAGGCAATCAGATATCCAAGCACTGCATCAGCCTTGGCTGTTTCATGGAAACTGGTGAATCTGGACAGAGAGCAGAAGCAGAAAAAACCCTTGTTGTAAAGATCTTTTTTTATTTACAGCTCACAGTAGCATACAAATAAATGTCTTTACAAACAGTGATAAATCAAGATTTTAAATGGTACACACACCTAATAAGCACTAAATGCGTTAAAATATAAGCACACACACACACACACACACACACACACACACACACACCCTTCTTCATGCAAAATATGAGAAACTCTGTAAAGTCCTATAAGATTTTTATATTATGTGCACAAGCTTTTTATTTTCTTGTGTGAATTTTTCTATGATGTTCATTTACAACTCAGTGTTGGACTCTGTGTCGGACTTTTAAGACAGCCTTATAATCTTTTCACATCGTAAAGCTTTGATTATGTGCTGTTGCGGACACTTGACGGCTGAGTTAGTTGTCCCTATTCCTTAAAGTCTGTTTGTCCACCGTCTGGGGTGCATGCATAGTTGGTGCTCTGTAATGTAAACTTTCAGTGGATGAGTCCACGTGTCACGAAAAAAAACAAGCAGGCACACAAATGTCTGCATGGACCCTTGTACTCACTGTATGACGAGAGTTACCTCACCCTGACCCAAGCAGACCCTAGAGGACTCATGAGCGTTGAAAATATAATCAAGGCTTTATACTGGGCCTTTGCAAAGCCCCTCAGTTCATCCAGCGTCTAACACAAGCCATTTCAGCTACCTTTTCCATCCCTTGAAACCAGCTGTATTTAGGCTGTCACAATCTTCACAATCTGAAGGCTTGAACAGCAGATGGGTGGAGCTTTTGCAGCTGATATAATCATGTTAAGGATATGTGCTATTTAATTAGTTCATAAACTTACAACCAGTTATTATATACTTGAATGGGTTGTTGCTTACTGGTCTTTGTTGTTCTGGTAAAAGTTCACGTCCCTATTCCCCAGTAAAGTCCTCTTGATGAAGACACACAGGGCGCTCCAGCTGAGAATGATGATTGCAGACTCAAGCAGGTTCCACTTGCTCTTGAAATAAGCCCATTTCTGTTTCTTCATCAGCTTTCCCTGTCAACACACAGTAGGAGGCACTGTCATGTATCCAGGTGAGCAACATCAATATGCACTTTTACTTGTAAAGATAGCAAAGAAAGGATAAAGGTTGTGCACCTGAACAAACATGTAATAGAGGATGAAGAGAAAGTAGATGACTTCAGAGGCCATGACAAAGATATGAAGTCCACCAGTTGACTGGTAAAGGCGCACACTCTGAAGCTGACTACGGAACTGGAAAGCTCCTATAAGAGATGCAGTGTGACAGATTATGCAGTTTGCATACAGTAACAATTAAGGTGTTGCGCAGCTCACACGGTTTCTGCATCGGGACTACTTACCTATTGCTGTGGTCTCTAGCATGAGTGTGACGATGCAGAAGAGGTTGACATTGGCATTGTACACAGTGAACTCAACGAAGACTGCTTGGGTGTACACATCAATCCAGGTGCTGTCATAAAGGTACTGAAGGATTCTACAGAGGCAATGATTAATGATGTTTACACATGAACTTTAAGACATGACCCTAGACTAACAGTTCTTTCCTATAAGGATAAAAAGACAAATCAGCGACACAAAATAAAATTATTTCCATGTACAGAAATTTAAATTTGCCAGTATGTGGAACCTCCTGACTGCACGGGGCAGCGCAACAATCAGTGATAAGCAATATGACACTGATTATCTCAGACGCACCATGAAAGCATGCAGTTATGTTTTCGTATTTTTAAGGCTCTGGTATAAAATTATTTCTGTTATTGGTTAGTGTATTGACTTTTTTTTTTTGATAAAAATAATTCCTTTTTTAGTCACAAAATGTCAGAAACTAAAGAGAGAAGCATTAACTCCTGATTGTTCAGTCTATTCATCATAAATTTAAGGTCACTTAATGGTTTAATCTGGCAACCCACACGTTACTACAGATATGTCAGTTTTTATTAACTATTAGCACTTCCTAAAGATTTTGTCACCTGATGTCTTTTTCCTTCCTTGTCAATTATTCCTAAGGTTGCATTCCAGTGGTAATTCTATTTTTGGATAAATCCTCTACTACAAATAATTTCAGTTTACTCTTCACGCTATTTAAATGAGACAATTTCAACTGGAACAAATATCTACCTGCTGGAGTTCTGTAAATCTGGCCCCAGATCCATCACAAACCCTCCTCCTCTGTAGAACTTCACACTACCCCAGATTGGGTAGGCCCTCAGTTTACTCTGAGACTTATACTTCCATGGGTCATCGATGTTCGCTGAGGCGTTGTGACCCACAGAGTGAGTCCAGCCAGGGCCATAGGATCCCATGTCCTCCAACTCCCATGAGTACTGAGCGTGACAGTGTGGGACAGACTGCTGCATGGAGTGAGCTGTGTGGCAAGAGTTTTTCAGCACCCTCACCTGGCGGAGACGAGCGTTGCCCACCAGCTTTGAGTTTCCGTCTGTGATAAATCCTGCAGCAAATATCCACATGACAAAGAAATCCCCATGAATATTTATGCTTTACTGCATAAATATATAATTGATTTTAGTTTGTGTTGTTGTTAATGGGGCATTTTTGGAAGTTCTTTAATATATTGTATTTAAATTATTAATTTTATTGTTAGATACAGATTGTTTTAATTGAGCTTAAAAAAATACAATGATCTAATTTTTTCTCTCCCTATAAGTAGAAAAAAGATTTGCAAATTTCAAAGCATTACTATGCATCAGTTATTGCATTGCAGATATCTGACCTGGGAACTCTCCAAACAGGTTGCTCAGCAGAGTTGTGTTTGCCCAGTTGAACACATCCTGAATACTCATGGCGTCTGAGATGCCTTTGCTGAAGCTGTGGCGAATGTGTCGGGTCAGAAAGTAGGCATTGGGGTCCCTCTGACCGTACGCCACCAGGAGTAACATCCACATAAATCCCATATAGGCTGCATCACAAATATCTCACATTAGCATGTTAAAATGTGTTACAACAGTTTCTCTTGTTGCTCTGGATCAAAGTGGTTTTCCTACCAAGAATCTCTCGTATGAGAGCAAAGACTTTCTGCTCTTTAATCATGTTGTTCCGCATCCTCTCGATATCAGTAGGAGGAGGAGGTTTATAGAAACTGCAGGTGCTGTCTCTCCTTGCTGAACGGACTGCATCGGGATTATCTGAGGGTGGATTTTTGTAATGGTGTCTTACTATTTTTTTCTTTAATGCAAAACAATTCAAAAGTAGGGATACAAAAAAACTAAACAAAAAAAAACCTACCTGGGCTTCTGAGACTCTCGTCGATTGGAGGCTCTCCGTATTCCTCTTGGTCAACTTTCTTCAGAACGAGAGCAAAGAAAGCTGCAAAACCAAGAACCTGCAACAAAAGAGTTTTAGGCTTTAGTACGAGAGGACTAAATAATGATAATTTTATTAAATATCTAAATAATAAAACCTACTGTGATACTGTGAAGTACATCTGTTTAGAATCATTTAAGGGTTTCTTTTTCATAAA
Source organism: Bujurquina vittata (assembly GCA_015106715.1). NCBI lineage: Eukaryota > Metazoa > Chordata > Actinopteri > Cichliformes > Cichlidae > Bujurquina > Bujurquina vittata. The sequence goes on along the minus strand of VUQK01009345.1, from coordinate 13,975 downwards.
AATGTTAGCACACAGATACCATATAAATATGATGACCTTTGAAATTAAGAGATTAATTGATGTTTCTGCATCAGATTATTTGTAATTAAATGTAATTTTAGTTTTTTTTCTTTTTGTATTATTTATTTGTATTAATTCCTTTTGTCTTAGATTAGTGAAATTGGTTTAATGTGCTTCAGTATACAATTAAGTGCTTTTAAAGTGTGTTTATTTTTTGTTTTGCAACTTATATTTTATTTCTATAAATAAACATTTTATTTGGCTCCTTGTTGCAGCAAGCATCTGCTAATATGCTGTGGAATGTAATGAAAGATACCTACTAGCTGAACTGACTCGTTCAGAAAGAAAAGATTGCCTGCAAAGAAAAACTCTGACTTAAAGCAGACTTTTGTATAGTCCAGTGTCTTTTGTAAATATATCTTATCAGTGAATTATTTCAGAAAGAAAAAAAACCTGATTCAACAGTGCTTGGAAATGCTCCAAATTCCAGTTATCAGATAAAAATGTCAGTTAAAAAAAAATCTCTTCTAAAAACTAGGATGCTGCCCCTGTTTCCCATGTATAATCTGTAATAATTTTTCTCACCTTTAAAGGCTGAGTGATAAATAGACTCTCAAAGAAGGAGACCACCATGGAGATAAGCCAGCTTATAGAGCGGTCTTTCCCGTAAGTCAGCCCATACATCATAGTGAAGTATCCTGACACACCACTAGTTGCAACCACCAGTGTCCACCCGATAAACACAAACCACCACGGCAGTCCTCCTTTGCAGCACTTCTTGTTACTGTTCTCAGCAGTACTCTCCTCTTGACTGGGGAAACAGTTGAGATCATCTCCATCCAGATTTGAGAGGGGCAAGTGGTACTCCAGAAGACCCTTCATTCCCTGAACTTGCTGCATGGCCCGCTTGTAGCTGTCTGGATTTGGAAACCGAGAAGGTCCCAACATACCCAGTTCCTCCTCAACTAGCTGCAGCTGTCTGTACAGGTACTGGCTGTTATTGCTCTTCTTCTGGGCTACATCTGAAGTCTTCTTGGAGCTTCCCCACACACTGTTTTCTGTCCATGCAAACACACCAAAGGAGGATAAATGATATATATAATTTTAGATATGGATTATAAAAGCTTTTATAATGTTATGGTGCATTTTACCTTGTAGATTCACTGTATCCAAGCTAAGGATCATTGAGGGATCCTTCTTTGAGGAATCAGTGTAGAAGTCTCCAGCTGCTCTGTTTTGCTGTCTGATGATGTCCTCCACCAGAGACAGCAGAGTGTTGATGTCAGCCTGCTGACCAGGATGGAGCTCCAGATGTGGCAGTGGGCTTTTTATGTTCTTTGAGAGCGACTGAGCAATTCTTTTTATGTCCTAATGAAGAAACCATGCTTCAGAATAGAACAGAATAGTTACTAAACCGAAGATGTAAAAAAAATAAACAAGACATTTTCACCTTGATCACATTATCTGATGTGATGTCCTTCATCTCTTTCTGAGGCGACGACGTTCGTGACGGAGAAACTCGAACACTCTTCCCCTGTTTCGACACATCTGCTTTCGTGGTTTTCTCTCGAGGACGAGTGTTTCTGAAGATACTCACGATAAGGAGATTGATGGGAAACATGATGATTGAACTTTGAACTCCAATCATAACCTGTTGCCAGGTAAACTCGATGTGACCTGCAAAGCAAGAGTCTTACTTTGAAGTGAGTTTAAATAAGCACAATGAAAGAACGCATCTTTTTAGTTAGTCTTCGATTACACTGTCGGCAGTACTACTGCAAAATTTAATGTAAAAAACCATAAAATAGTTTTTCTTTTTTGCAAGTATGTTAAATGTTTACATCTACTCAGTCTTGAGGCTGCACGGATGTGAAGATAAAGAAGCCAAAAAGTGCAAAAGGCAGCAGACAATCACAATGGCGGGAAAAGGCAGGAGGCAAAAGTGGAACATAAAATACCACAGAAAGCTCCCTTTCAAAGTAAAACAGGAAGTAAAATAGGAAAAGACAAGCTCAGCATGACTCGAATTATAATAAAATCAATGCATGAATCCAAAACTAATATAAGATTAAAACGGCACATCCTTTGACCATGACACATCTTAATTACCTAACCTATGTAGTTTGCAGCTTTATGAAAGCTTTGAATAGTTTATATTTTTTGCTACTGTACATACCCAGATCCATTGTCTGCTCTGAGGGGTCTGCAGGGATGCCCCAGAACATGATGCTGGTCAGCATGGTGCAGAGCAGTAAAGAAAAGCAGCAGGACACTCTCTGCACACGTGTGAACGTGCTGCAGGGAGGCCGACTAATGACAGAGAACCAGATATGGCCGTCACGAAAATCCTTGGCTGTCTTCATGAAGAACAGATTGCTATAGAGTTTTTTGGGTTTTTTTTTAAAAAAGAAAAGCAATGACAGAAAGTTAAATAAATGAAACAGAGTGAATTTAAATTCCATGTATCCATGACAGGTCTCACCTAAATCTCTTCAGATCCATCTCTGTTGCTACTGGGAATACCTTGTCGATAGTGCACTCTACCATATCTACAGCCAACCAGGAGTTACACAGAAAGTACCATTTTTGACCAGTCTCCAAATCCTGCACCACCACTTTGCTGACATACCTGCACATTGCACAAATAATTATCTACTGTGCTCAGCGTAAGGATACAAACTCAAGCTTAACATTAGTCTGTTTCCCTCTAACCCGCATACCATGCAGGGCGATCTCCCGAGTTGTCGTGCCACAGTCTTATGTGCTGCAGATCTCCGAGGGAAAAGTGCGTGGTGAGCAGAAACATGTCCAACCCACCTCTCTCAAACACAGGCTTCTCAGTGTCTGTCAGGTGGTGGGGCTCACTTTCTCCCTCTGTACCCAGGAGAGTTATGGTCACCTGGAACAAAAAATGATCATTCAAGACTTAGATCCTGAGAGTTGTCAGAATATACAACAAAAACTTCAGATTATCTAAGTTTGTATCAACATCACTGACTTGAGAGGAAGTGGATGCCCCGTGCCGGTGGCCTGTGTTAATGCTCAGCAGGTACCGATACTGAGCCAAGGGGTCGTTGTCCTCCAGGACTGTTATCTTGACCTGTAAGTGAATGTGAAGAGACAACATTCAGGGATTTTAAAAAAAGGGAAAATTTAAAGACATAAAGTGGAAGTAAACACTGAATTATCAAATCAAAATGGTCAAATCTTCACATTACGTTGTGTTAGCAGGAAAGTTTGAACTAGATTAGAACAAAATATATAAACTGGTGAAGCTCTTTACTCAGAATTACCTTGACTGAATCTTGGATGTCTTTCTTGCGTGCCCATACAAGCACCAACAGATAAGCAGCAAAAATGACCCCAACAAAACACACCACCACGGGGTTGTTGGTGAATGTAGCAAAAAGTTCAGCAGTGCGGGACACATCCACCAAGTTAGGCATGACAAAGAAAGAGCTTCCAAAGAAAGTCAAGTGGTTACAGAGACACTGAGTGACCAAAGGTGTGGTGAGAGGCCCAACCTGTGAAAAACACAGAAAGCCAGCTGATCAAATTTCACACGAGGATGTAATAATGCAATCATTGTGGATGTCTTTTTTTTTTTAACCCACCCTGCAGCCATCCTCACTCCAAAAAGATTCAGTTTCATTCCAGTATTTGCACTGAGCAGCAATAGCAATGACAGTGACACTGGTGTTGATGGCTTTGGTTCCTGGTCCTACAATGGGCTTTATAACAAGGTAGTGAACTCCAGTGTCTTCTGTTCTATCTTTGGGACTCAGCACCCAGGTAAATTTTTCTTCTGCGTTACAACGGAAAGAGAGACAGAGGACATTACACAGACTTAATTTTCTGGAGCCCTAATTCTAACCTTAACCATAACTGCTACATGCTTAATCTTAAGAGATATCCCCATAAGTTGACTCTGGTCCCCACAATATGACGAATACCTTGACCTTGATGCAAGTTTACATCTACACATGCAGCAAATTCTCATTTATTCAGCATGCACGATCAGTCACAAATAACCACCGTACTGGACAGTTGGTAGGTGTTATGGGGTGTTTGTGCTGATATGCTGTTTGATTTCAGCTAAATGTGGTGCTGTGTATCATGGCCAAATATCATCACTTTGGTCTGTCCAAAGAAAGTCTTGTGGTTTGGTTAGATACAACTTTGCAAACTTAAGTGGTGCAGCCATTTTTTTAAAAAGAAAAAAGTCTTTTTCCAAGCAACCCTTCCAAACAGCCTGTCCTCGTTCAGTCTTTACCTAACTGTACTGTCTTGAATTATAACATTTGTAATGCTAACTGAAGGCTGTACAGTCTGAAATGTGGCTCTTGGTTTTTTTGCTGCTTCTCTGAGCACTGCATGAACACTGTATTCATGCAATGATCATGGTGATCATGCAATGCTGGGACATCCACTCCTGGGAAGATTCTGGGATTATGTTAACACACACCTGAATGCTGCAGGGTTAGGGTCAGGTTTGAAAATTAGCTGCTACTTACCCTCTTAATTCCTATGTAAGCAGTAAAAACAAATTCTGGCCTCTGCTTCAACACTGACCTTCTCTCACATTCTCTATAGGGAGCTTTGTCTTGGCTACGTAATCCTTATCATTTGGATAATCTTTATATCCCAGGAATAGCATGAAGGAAGTGTCTTCAGAAGGCTCAATTTTCAGCACCAGTGTCACATCCGGTGATGGAACATCAATTATTAATGTGCTGAAATTGGCGAGGTCCAGGACTGTGCTGTTTTCCTGCCCAATGTCGAGCCGAGGTAGGAGGATCTGAAACTCCAGAAGAGACATAATGCAGCAAATGCTACCCAAAAGCAAGCAAACGAAAGTGTCTCTTATACAATATTACCTCTATCTCTTCAGGTAAGTTTTCAACAGGAATGACAGTGCCATTCACTGTAGTGAGGGAAATGGATCCTACAGTTCCAGTGATGTTCTCCTCCTTCCAAGAATATGGATTCTTCTCAAAACTCATCATCTAGAAAGCAGGTAATACAATAAAAGGTGTCTCAGATGATTTAAATAAAGCTGTTTTATTCCATGCACAAACTCATGCCTTTCCTTTCTGACAATACGGGCCTCTCACTTTCTCCCTCTCTTGTTTTTATTGATATTACGTGTTTGTAATTCATTTAAAGGATTAGGGAAATATTGTTTTTCTCCTTCATGTAGTATCCAACATCCTCCAGTTTTCATGTGTAAACAAAAAAAAAAAGAGAGAGCACTAAAAATAAAGCGGTCAGGGCACTGAGGTGGCTCAGCAGATGAGCACGTAACTGTGTATGCCGTGTGGCCATGCAGGTGGCCTGGGTTCATGTCCTGACCTGTGGCCATTTACTGTCTTATCTTCCCCCATCTCTCTCGCCCTGCTTTCCCGTCTCTCTATCAAATAAAGGCCAAAGATCTAATTTAAAAAAAATAAAGTGGTCTATTTTTATCTGTAATTGCTAAAATTGAAAAAATACACACATATGTGCATCAAATCTAAAGTGCGGACATGCAATAATAATGAAAAGAAAATAGTGTCCAGAACAGAAAACAGTTACCCTTAGAAAAGACGTTACAAAATATGCTGATGATGCTCATTTCCCTCCAGTGTGCACACACTTACTCTGACATCCACCGGCTCCTCTGGAGACACAATATGAGGAGGTAGAGCAGGGAAGGAAAATCTTGAGGAGCTGCTCTTCTGGCCATTTATATCCATCATTTGCATCCTTTTTGGAGATACTCTGGAGGACACAGTGTTATAATTATCTTTAGAAATTCTTGAGTCCACGTTCAAGTCAGTGCCACTTATTTCTTACCTATTCACATACACACTTATTTGATCGGACTCAATGATAGCAGGTTCTCCATTGAGCTCTTTATTATTCAGCAGAGCACTCTGCACATTGTTTATCCCAGTCAGAAGAAACTCTGAAACTTTTTTCTGGAGGAGAACATATAATATCTCATTCAGTAAAGACCGCAGTGAGATTTGGAATGACGTCTAGCACAATCTGTTGTAATTTTGGTCTCACATTTGATGAAACATTCAAAATATTGCTGGCTGCTTCGACTATGGGTGCAGCTGCTTGCACAACTTCTACATCTTCTGTGCTCTGTTGATTGACATGGATGGTGTTGAGGGAGGAGCTGAGGTCCACCAGCAGTGAACACGCTTCCTCCTGAAAAGAGAAAACCCAACAGCAGAAACCACAAAAAAGGTTTAGCGTTGATTGTCACCCACCCTTCAAAAGGGCTGATGACTGCACTGAGAGCAGCACATGTTTAAAATTGAAACAGGCCTTCGTTTTTAGCTTGGTGTTAATATCACTCCAAAATGTATTCATTGCACAGTTAATTCAACAATTAATTGACCTACTGGAAATAGAGTCATATTCAAGAGTCTCATTAAAAAGAGAGAGATAAACAAAAAGCCACTTTTGCATAATTAAATATTATTTTAAATACTGTTAAAAGCAGGCTATTGCATTTGTATTACACATATAATGGAAATTACAGAGGTATTTGCTGTATTTTGTTGAACATATCTAATATACCATACTTGAGCAGCAGGGCTGAGCTCATCTGAGCACTGTGTGAGTCCAGCCACAGCTCTGGCGGTCACTTGCACCTCTTGAGTCGTGTTGCTGGGGGAGTCCTGCAGAACTGCAGTCATTTTGGTCAGCATTTGCTCTCTGAGCTGAAAGAGAAGGAAATGCTGATTAATATCATGGAGTTCTCCACTTGCTCGCAAGTTGTGGGCCTCATAAATAACAAAGCAGTGTTACCCTCTGCAGTTATAACATTGACTGCATCCTGTTACCTTTGACCTCCCATCCTTCTGATCTTGGTCGCTGACTGTATTGAGCATATCGGAAACAGAGGCAAATATCTGTCCAAGCGCCTCACCGGTGAGCAGACCTTGCTGCTCTAACTGACTCACAGAGTCCTCCACTACAGACTGGAGAGCGCTGACGGAGGCACTGGAGTCACTTTTCCGTACCTTAAGGTAGATAAACACATTATTTAATCAATGAGGAGGATTTCTCTAATCTTCATTTTATATGTAAGAAAATATCAATTGGCTGATAACCAACTTGGGTGATGACAGTTGAAGCTGCTGTTTTATATTCATTTTTCACAGTCACCACAACAGACAAACTGTATTTGTTTTTCGCATCGCCGAGAGGCAAGAAGACCGATTTCACCTCATTTGAAGTACTGCATCGTAGGTGTGTGCCTAAAAGACAAAAGAAGCGGTTTAGCACAGTTTTACTTGGTTCTTGATTGGTCTTAATAGTAAAACTAATTTAATATAATAATAATTCCAAATAAAAGCCTCACTGATAAACCAGATTGCTTTCAGCAGCAGCACTAATTACTCCCCACACCACACTGTCACCTGTGTTAGTCTTGAAACAATAAAGACAGCCTTTAGAGCAGAAAGAAGTTGCTTTGCAGGTGATGTCAAAAGCATCGAGCACAGTTCCTGATGGTGGGGAGATGCTACATGAGGGGACTGAGAGCTCCATTGGTGCATCAGTTGTGACTCGTGAGTCTGTAGGAGGTTCAGTTGGCTCAGGGTCTGGTATAGGAAGTGTGTACTTGACAAAACCAGGCTTCTTCTTGCCTGTTAAATCAACATATAAGTATTAGGTGCAACATGTTTTTGATTAAGCCCTTAAAATTTCTTAAAAATAGAACTTTATGCCTAACTATGAGATGAAAACACACCGTAAGCAATTACAGTGATGTTGCGCAGCATGTCCCTTGAAACTTTTAGATACTGGCTGTGTACGGTATATTCAGTGTTGCCATCCTGCTTCTCCATAGGTGGCTGTCTCCCTGCTTCGGAATAGCATCTGCCGAGGCTACCCTAGGGGGGACTCATTAGTTATTACGTGTCACATGAGACTGTTATGCCACATTTTGCGTGTTATGTCATACTTACTGTCAAAGGTTTGAGGTCCTCAATATACCAAACTACAGGTGGGCAAGTGGCCACACAGCTCAGCCTTAGCTTTGCATAGTCGTTTACATTTATTGAAGCACAATTTTCACAACTGCAAGAATAAAAGTAAAAACTAAGTAATAAATATTTAACTATAAAGGTAATACCTAATAAAGGGCATTGCACATGGCAGAGTTTTTATACTGGTTGTGGTTCCTAAGCCAGTTTTTCCAATCTTGTGACATTGTTTCATTTATTTATATTCTATTTTCTATTCTATTTTCAAGAGCATGTAAATATAACATTAAAAGATAGAGAAGCTTCGTGCTTCTGTTTTTCTTTTTTCTAAGTGAAATCATTTTACCTGATGGTGACATCTGTGAGTTCTTTTGAAGGAACAACAGAGACGCACTTAGAAGCTGAAGCAAGGTCAGCCCACTTCCTAAACCAAGTTCTTCGCTTCACTCTTAAAATATATCTGAACATTTCGAACGGATCTGGAAGGCAATCTGTTTCAATCACATGGGTTTTATCCATTGTTTCCTTTTTGCATTTGCAATCTCCTCCTGTGTGGAAAAAAAAAAACAGAAACAGTGTTAATATAACACTACAACAATAACAATATTACACTGTTATTGTTGTATAGCAAAATGAAGCATGAATCATTATATACACACAACACAGAGAAACATCTATCTATCATGCATCATATCACAAATGTTATTAAAACCAGGAAATATTTTAAGCTATCCTGTTTTGAAGTCTCTTTTGCAATAGGCAACTATTACAAAACATTAACAGGTTGGGAGTGGTCAGTGAATTAGTGTTGCACTCACTGCATTTCCATTCAAATGCCAGTTCTTTACTGGGCAGGGATTCAGCTCCAGTTACTGTCAGTGTAACACGCTGAGTGTAGTCAGCCAAAGTATCAGGAGTAGCAATTATTTTCAAATCAGCAGAATCATCATCGCTCACAATATCTGCCTGCAGATGAAAACAAAATCATTGTGCTGCAGTCAGTTGTGCAACAGGTTATATAGTTCTTGCACATATTCCCAGATTATTTCTGTTTAGAATGATATTTTATATTTTACTGTGTTTTCATCTTTGTCTGGTGAAAAGTTGGAGTAATTCTGACAAGCCTTGAGTATCTTCTCTAAGTCCACCTCGACATCAGCGGACGAAAGGGCATTTGTGGCTCGTACTTTCACTTTCAGAGATCCTTTGCCGAAACAAATCACACTTAATCAAACTGGGCACATATCATATACAGCTAGTACTTGTTTGGTAAACTTTGAGTACCTTCAAGTGGGTTGGAGAATGTATACATTTGTAAGCTGTCACTGAGCAAGTCTCTGCTCTCTGAGAGTGTGTCCTCAGCTCCAGTGAGCGTGAAGAGCAGCTCCACAGGGGCTCCTCGCTCCAAAGAAACGCCAATGATGAGCTCACCGGAGTCAGGACACACGTCTTCCTGTGCAATCACAGAGGCCTGCAGGCCTTCAACAGGTTGCAGCAGACACAGCTCCAGATTAGCAGACACTGTGCTGGTTGTGACCCTGTTAGATGCTGATAAAGTGAAATTGTGGCAGCCACTACCGAGCTTCTCCACCACACTTGTGTTCAGGGTAATATTGTGTGGTGTGATTCCTCTGTCCACTGATAAGTTTGCAACTAAATAGGCTTCGTGATGAATTGTGTAGGAAACATTTGTACCTGGTTACAGAAAAAAGAGAACTAAATGATCTTCTATTTTTGATAAATACTTTATTAGAAGTATTGTTGCACCTCCTATAGTGTCAGAGTGACTCACCTGCCTCCACTGTAAGCTGGATTTGAACTGGCCTGCTGAATAGGGCATTGCATTTACTGCCACCTGTTGACACATTTTGGCCACTGCATTTGATTACACTGAAGTCTCCGACAGGCTCCTGAATGGTTATGGATTTCTGAGCTGCAACATGCCAGTCACTGGTAGAGCACTCCACTCCAACCATGAAGACACCAGGATGTGTGAATTTGTGTATAATTGTGCTCTCCATCCTGTAAGGAAGCATCCGTTTTTGTTATATGAATAAAGTACCAAGATCCCTCTATTATATCTGGTCAACCGCAAATCCTTGCTCACTCGTCTGGGCTGTACGGATCAATAGTGTGGCCATCTCCAGCATTCACTGTGCACGTCAAGTTTCCTTGAAACGGATGAAGGAGCCACTTCACAGTGATGGTGACATTATCAAAGACGGCCGCAAGTTTACTCATCAGCAGCTGAAGTCCTTGGAGAAAATTAGAATCATGGAAACAGACAATCAAATATCTTTGCATCATTTGCACTAAGGATATGTTTTTACCAACTTTTCATTATGATTTTTTGAGTGTAGACTGATGAGTTTAATGCAACAAGGGAAGCTCTGTGAATACAGCACTGTGAAGAAGTCACGCCTCATTTCTATATATTTAATGTTGATGATAAAAACATTTTATTTTGGACCCATAAAACAAATAAACCCATATATACACATATACACACATATCTGCACATACTCATACACACAAAATCAACAAAATCTATATGACAGTGGAAGGGAGGCATTGAGGAAGACATTAAGGAAGGGAAACAGTGAAGGGAAATCACTGGCAACGGGTCTTATCCAAATTTCCAAATTATCCAAATTTCAAACATTTGGTTCAGTCATGGACTGGCCTCCCGAGAGCCTGGACCTCCACATGATTGAAGCAGTGTGGGACACTGCTTCAATCTTGACAGAAATCAGAACAAAAAGCAGCCAACTATAGTCTGTTTGTCCTGAAGCCTACTTAAAGAAATGACAAGAAAGCCGCCTAAGAGAGTTCAGGCTGTGTTGAAGAATAAAGGTGGTCACACCAACTATTGACTTTCAAGCTGGTTAGACTTGAACAAACTCTGTTTTTGCCTGATAGGCTGTATTTTCATGACTATTTGTAAGTTTTAATAAACTGCTGCACCTATTTCCCATTTTTCTAGCAAAATAGAAAAGAAAAACAGGTGGCTCAAGACTTTTGCACAGTGCTGTACTTTTGAGTAAAATGATAACTACAAAGATCATCTGTAAAAATAGTTCATCCTAAATCAAGATTTTTTTTTTTTAAAAAAGTGCACTCCAAGGAATATTATTTAAACTAGTTTTGGGTTTTTGTTTTTATCTTTTATTTTATTTTTCACTTTTCTAAAACTGATCTCTACTCTTTAGTTGCTGAGTCAATAATGAACCAGTCAAATTAGTGTTGTTCTAAGCATTTTAACAGCGGCTCTTAGAAATGGTTTCATATGAACTCTTCAAAATAATGTTCATTAATATGGCTGAAGTTATGTAGCTTTTCTGGAGAAATGGCTACATTTAGTGGAAGGTAAAAGAAAAAATTGTGCATCTGACCGTTCTTGCAGCGATATTCTACAGACAGGTAACTTCCCAGCGCTGGACACGGGTCACCAAAGGTACTCCGATCCACAGCAGCCTGGCAAACCTGCAGTCCATGGCACTGAGCTGGAATAACGCACACATAAAGCTGAGCACACGGCAATGATGTTGTGTTTAAAAAGCATTCATCCTATCAGAGCTCGACAATCCTTGCTTCTAATGAGACTGTATAATAGCCTTTTAAAGAGGAAGAAGTAATATCTATTTGGTTACTAACCCCTCCAGCATAACTAATCCTAGACTGCGGTGAATATGAACATATTTCATTTCATCCCATCTTTCAGCTCCAACAGAGGGATTACGCTAATGTGCTTTCTGGCAGTATAATCCTTTTGTCTGCAGTCACAGAGCAATCATGGCTTTTGTGTTTGACACAAATCATGAAACAAAAAACCTAATCTGTGGTGATTTTAGTAAGTTTTGCTTGCTTTTTGGGCAACGTGGCTTTAACAAAGACAATATTGCATGCATCCATAGCATTTAAGGTTGCATGCAACATAGCTAAGTTGTCAGCTAAATGAGGAGTAGCCCAATATTTTTTTTTCTGTTTCTGTATTATATCAGCTATGAAAAGCTATAATGCCAATTAAAATTATACTTTTATATGATTCACAATACCTGTTACAGAATCTACCAGGTCTATCCAGCTGCACTCTTCCTGGGAGGGAGTGAGTGAGGTTGCAAGTTTGGATCGGCAGTAGTGGATTGTTTTTCGACCGTATGAGCTGTCATCAATCTCTATAACGTGACCAGAGCCACACTGCAGTGTAGCATTTTGGCCATCACATGCAAATGATCGCCCAGAATCTGAAAAAAGCAAAAACAACAACCAAAAAAAAAACAAAACAAAATCAATAAATGAATACAACTA
>VUQK01009344.1:3394-18854 GCA_015106715.1 Bujurquina vittata | reverse complement strand
GTCTATCATCCATCGCTCCCACGCCGCTCGCAACTTTACTTTAAACGCCCTGTTTACGCCGATGTCCAGCGGTTGGAGTTCTCTAGTTAATCCTACCGGAATGACGGCAAGCTCCGAATTAATTTTCTTCACTTGGCTTTTCACGTTGTCTGTGAGACGAGCGCGCATGGAGTCACAGATCAGCAGGGACGGTGATGTGTGGAAAAAAACACCAGGTCTCTTTATATACACCTCTCTCAGCCACTCTCCCATTTTCTCCTCGTCCATCCAGCCCTTTTGGTTAGCCTTAACTATGACTCCGGTTGGAAACCTTTCTTTCGGCAGCGTCTTCCTCTTGAAAATGACCAGATTTTGGAACTCAGTACACGTAAAAGGCGCACCGGATTATAAGGCGCAAGTCCGATTTCTGGGAAAATTTTAGGCTTTTAGGTGCGCCTTATAGTCCGGAAAATACGGTATATAAGGCAAAATCAGAGTTTGTGTAATTCTAACAAATATGTCCACTTTGTGTCCCTTTCTTTTAATTTCTTTAAGTAGTCTCCAATACTAATTTTACAAGCTTCTTGAAGGACTTTCAAAATTCTTCTTTGGATTTTTTTGCCTTTTGTTCTGTTTTCTGTCACAGTGATCCCACACTGCTTCAGTAATGTTGAAGTTCATGCTCTGGTGAGGCCAATCCATGGCTGCTTATGTTCCATTGTGTGTTTTCCTACCCAAGTACCCTTTTGCTGCATTAACAGTGTGTTTGGGATCATTGTCATGCTGAATAATTAAGCTGTTGCCAATCAGATGCTTTCCAGATGGTATTGCAAGGTGGATCAAAGGCTGATGATACTTTTCTGTGTTCATAATTCCATCAGTATTGACAAGATCTCCAAAACCACTGACTGAAATGCAGCCCCAAACCATGACAGAGCCTCCACTGACTTCTACAGATGGCTTACTGTCATCCTCTCTCCTGACCTCCTCTGTACATAATGAACCAGAAATTTCAAATTTGGATTAATCACTCCATAAGACTCATTGCCACTGGCTTTGGTGATTAGTAAATTAATTAAATGAAGGTGGTTCAAGACTTCTGCACAGTATTGCAACTGGTTAATGGTTATTACTTTTTGAAAGACCTTTGGGGGCCCACTCCATAATATATTACGGATATACTGCCTCAACTTCAGCTCTCTTGCCTGAAAACTCAAAGGCAGCTGGTATTTCTTCCCAATTTTGAGTGAAACCCAGCAATTTTCACATAATGTTAAGCCCAGTCTAAGCTGCCATTGTGGTTTCTTCAAGTCCATATATGCAGGGTTGTTGTTAATTGATTAATAATCTTATTTTACTTGCTTATTGTACCGTTCCTAGGGCTGGGTGATATGAACTAAAAATAATATCATGATATATATATATATATATTTTTTTTTTGCTCTCCCCAAAAAATATAAACAAAAAGACTTCTGAGTCACATGGGCACTTTAAAAAAACATTCAGCTGTAGATGTACATGAGAAATTGCTAAAAAATAAACTATTTGCATATTTAAATAATAATGCTTCTCAAATAAATTAATGTTTTTTTCCTCCATAGCAAAACACTCACAGCTCTATTAAAATTTAAACAGAAAAGATGCTGAGCAAAAACAGCAAAAGGCTGATTTATTCTTTAAAAAACAATCTGCAGTGAAGTAGACTTCACCAAAGTACTTCCTCCTGTGTGTACTCCTGTACAGTCAGTACTCTGTGCAAATAACAAAACATGTAAACAGACTGAATGAACAAAATTCCTTCAGTCAGAAAGTTTCTCGCTAGCTCAGTAAATCCAAAGATGCACCGACATATTACAGCAACGGGTCCACCTGCTCAATGAGGTATCTACGTGTCCGTCGGCTACATCGCAACACATGAAAAGGAGTCACTTCCGTTATTAAGGTCATGTGACTTACGGTACAATCTGTCCGGGAGACGCCAAAGCATAACATGGCAACAGCGGAGGATTTCAGGTTTCCAGAACTGTCTGACGTCACTAGAAAAACTAGCTACATTTGTCGCTAGGAGGAAAAAGCCTAGCAACAAAGTCATTAAGCTGGCAACACTGCATGACCCACGTGAGCATAATCCGCTGCGTGGTGGGGTGACGTTTTTACGCCAAAAAATCAGCATATCATGATATAATTTATTTTACCAGGCAAGATTTTTTTTACCGGTATTAACGTGAATAATATGATATGGCCCAGCCCTAACCTTTCCTTTTCATTTTAATTACGCTTTTGTTTATGTTTGCATTGAGTTTTGAATTATGGCTGTGTTATTATCAAATTTGAACTCGAATTACAATATAGGCTTCCAACAATTATTAAAATGAAGTAACTGAGATAAAAATAATTACTGTGCACTTTCTATTTTGTAGTAATCCTTTCCTTTTGCATTTGGCCAAATGCAAGTCTTGGCTTGCACACCCTGCATGTAAATACGTTTATCTTGACTAGAAAGCTTTTTATTTTTATGTGCATATACATAAAAATGACAGGACTTGTCAGGCAATGAGCGTTAAAATCGCGGCATACTTTAATTTCACAGGTGTTTGTCATAAACACATTAGTCAGTCTTGTTGCATATGTTGCCTGTTACACCAAGCGTCGACATGGGTAAGCTAAATATCAGAAACAATAACGCAGTTGCAAGCATACCCAGTAAAAGGCAAAGGTGGTGCTTATAAATGGTAAATTTGTTCTATTTGACAAGCATCAGGTAAGCTAACAGATATAAATCGCTATCAATGGTGGATTTCTATCTAACTTTAGGTGGCAGACATAAATGCGTTAACTTACCCATAGTGACCGCTCTTGCCTACCGTAATTAGCAGGTAAATAAATGCAGTATTATTGGATGTTTTTAACTTTTTGACCACAACGAGCTGCACGCATATTTCAAACAGCCTCCATTTAGCAATAGCGCGTTTCTGCGCATGCGTGACGCGAGGACCCCCAGCTTCCTGCAACCTAAAAGGCAACTAATTACTGCCATCTTCTGCGCGCAGGCGGAACTACTGGTGCAACTGTGAGAGAAACGAGGCACGCACTGGATTAAATATGCACGAGCATGGCATGTTTTAGTGATCCTGATTTTATTTTAAGATGCTCCTAAGAATTACGGTGGGTGTCCACAGAGAGGCTTGCGTGCAGCATTTCCTCCTTCTGTAAAGCACGTAATGCCCACCAGGTTCTGACTTTACATAAATTGCATCGAGTAATTGGAGGTCCATAGAGAGTGGAGGAGAGAGGAAGAGTATAAGCTGAATGCTTGATGAAAAAAGTGACAATTATGGATTAAGTCAGTCAAAAACAGGCACACACAGTCTATTTGTAGCCAAGTGTAGTACCTTATGTTCACTTTCTGTGGTTGAAGTGTTTTTTATGCTTTTGCTTGAATCTTAAATATATATTCATTTGGATGTTTGGCTCACCCTGAATCGCATCATCTGTATGTTACAGTGTGGCTGTGGCTTAGGAGGGTGAGCAGGTTGGTGGTTCAATCCCTGCCTGCTCCAGTATGCATGCCAAAGGATCCTTATGCAAGATCCCAAACCTGGAATTGCTGCGGATGCGTTCATCGTAGTGTGAATGTTACATACAAAGTACTTAGATATAGCAAAATAAATAAATGTGCTTGCATAAATGGAGACGTGCTATACAAAGCGCTTTGAGTGCTTAAGTAGAAAAGCTTAAGAACAAGTCCGTTTACCTTTTCCTCTGTACACTGTTGTGTCCTGTTATTAGTGTTCTCCAAGTGACATTTGGAGGGTGCACACACAGCGATGGAATCTATTCCCAGCTTGTTTGTTTCAGTCTGCTCCTGAGCAGCTACATAACTGTTAAAGGCGTGTTACTGTAGTTCGCATGAGTCAGTTTGTATGTTTTAGCAGCAGCAGTGAATGTTGCTTTTGCATACTTTCTACAAACAGAAAGGCTTGACCTAATATTTAACTTGGATCCAAAGGTTAGTTTAATATCAGTGTTCTTGCTGAAATTATAAAACACATTTATATCATATTCACATAGCCTGCTTATTAACTTAACGCTCATTTAATGTAAAAATTTCAAAATCTTATTAGATAATCTAACTTAAGGCTATTCGATTAAAACTTCAAGGAGGTCCAGTTAGAGAAAATTTCCTCAAACGACTCTCAGGAATGTCATGTAGTGCCACATGCAATATAATTCAGTGCAATATGTTTTGAAGTCTAAGTGTTGTATCAATGCCTGTAAAGTCAAGAACTGGCTGTCAGTGTAATTCAGCAGTGTTTATTATCAAGTTTCACAATAACATAGAGGGTACTCTAACAATAAAATAATTAAATGTTCTTTTCTCATTTCAAGCAATATAAGGTTGGCAGGCAAAAAGAAAAAGAAAAAAAAGACATTGACTACTAAAAAGGCAAAGGAAAAGGCTGCACAGATTAAAATACCCCCTCCATAAATACAAGAAAAGTTGTGGTCTGCCTCTTCGTGACATAGGATCTAAACCTAATTTTAACTGTGGGAAACTTTTAAAACTGTACAACTGAAATGCTGTTACACTTCTCAAAGTCCTCATTTTAAATTCAATTATTGAATATAATTTAATTCACAGTAAATACAGTAAAAACAATGAAAAGCCTGCATAAATATTTATAAAACATATTCAGGAGTTTTAATTAATGTTCTGAGAGCTTGAGGGTTTTTTTAAATTTGTTTAAGCAGTGTTGAAAGAAGTGCTGAATGATAAATAGTATTATGTCAACAGGGACTACAAAATTGTTAAAAGACCCACCTCTAATCAAAATTGTCCTGGGATAATTTGATGAATACTGTCCTCCCTAAATCAACACAATGTACAGTGTCATACAGGAATAACAATAGACTTTTCTCATGGCACAGCTGTCTTCCTGTGGGAGTGGTTCAAAACCCTGTTTGCACTAAGAGGAGCTTTGCGTGCAACATAACTTTATATTTGTCTGGAAAAGCAGGGTTGCATCCCAGTCCACCTGCGGAATAATTGAACCATCTTTAGTAATCCATAACTGGAAGTTATGTAACTGCTTACAAAAAATACATAATGTATTGTATGATATAACTGCTTATACAGAAACACAACTCATGGCATTGTGTAAAAAAAGAAAAAAACTATGATGAACTATTGTACACAGTGGACATGACACAGTGTTTTAAATTCTTTCTAAACGTAAAGCAATTTGAAAAATGTACATTTCTTAAAATTTGTTCTGAAGAAGTATAATTCATAACAGAATAACGGTGATGGTTTTAAACTAAGAAATTTTAAAGTGACTCTCTAAGTCATCCTGATCACCCTTTGGGTGTCTTTAAAGCTACATTTTAGGTTTAGTTTTCCCTGTTGATGATTTATGCCAAACAATTATTTAGTAGAAAACTAACCTTGGAATAATTGGTGGAATAATTTCCTGGTTAACCATGGTGAAGAAAGCAACATACTGCAGGTCACTGAAGAACTTAGTTGATGGTGTTTTATTGCTGATTATTTATTGTTTATATAAAATGTGCAAATTAATGAAAAATAAAGAAATACTCAGCTATGACTGAGTGTGTCCAAACTTTGGACTTTTTGTTTATTTATCACATGTTTCATTACATTCTTTCCCATTTTTTATGCTACATGTGAATCAAGTAAACATAATGTGTATGAAAATTATAGTGGAAGACACCTTAATCTTATAGAAATTTATGATTTTTTTTAAATGTATTTTTAAATATTATTTTTAAATCTACATTTCTATATGTGTTCTGTGGCACTTCAGTTAGTGGTAAAAGAGCTTTCAGGTGGTAAAAGTGGCTTAATGGCACAACATAAGTACATCACAAATCCAATGCTCCAGAATGTGTGAGAGTCAAAAATTTTGCAGCTTAGCACCAGACCTCATGTATGTAAACATGACACAGCAGGAAGAGGATGACAGTAACCAAGGATGTAGACCAGGCAGTTTATTTGCACATCCTGTGCAATTCATGAGGCAATTTAGATTGTACAGTAAACACTCTTAACGCATTACCAAACATTAACTTTAAGTAATGTAATTTTATGATATGCTGTAAAGTATGCTTTGATATCAAATGAGAATTTCTTGTTTTTATTGTAGTATTTGATGTTTTTCTACTATTTTAATTGGACTGTAGAATGGCCCAAACAAAAACACATCACACATAAGCTGTGCGATTAACCAAATTATAATTTCAAATATAATTCTTGCTCTCATGATACAATCATTCCCATGCAGTTTGTTTAGCAAAGATCTGCTTCAGTGGACCACTTTTCTTTCAAAGTTCACGTCCTGGCACGCTGTTCTCATAGATGACATTCTGTATATTATTGTAGGGTCTTTACATTACAATATAAAGCACCTTGAGGCAACTGATTGCTCTGATTTGGGGCTAAATAAATAAAACTGAATTAGATTGAATTGATTTCTTGAGGCCTAATGAGCATCCCTACATCCATTTTCTGAACCACTCGTCAAATCAGGATTGTGGGCGTCTGGAGCCCATCCCAGCTTACCTTTGACAAAGGGGCCAAATTAAAAATCACAGCTTATTCACCATACATATTTTAGTCTGCGGGTAGAAGTTGCAACATCTGGAAGAAATCCATCCCTGAAACAGGGATAACTTCCAAATGCCACACAGAAAGACCCCAGCCAACAAGGAAGTTGGAACAGTTTTGGCTGAAAGCTATGTGATCCTTGTACCTCAGTTTACCTCATGTATATAAGTTGTCTATTTTGTCTATTTTTATATATTTATATATTTTAATATCTATTATTGTTGAGCTGGAGCAGAAGAAGTGCAGAGTAAGAATTTCATTGTTCAGTGTAACTGACTGTTTACGGTGCACATGACAATAAAATGCTCTTGAATCTTGAATTGCAGAGTATTGTCAGAGCAATTATAAAATATTGCTAAATATTTGTAAGGCTGCCATCTGTTAAAACACATTGCTTCATAGGATTACTGGTGCACAAAAAAATCTCCCAGGTATATCAGAGTAGCTTTATTGGAAAAAAATGTTCAGACATAGTAATATTTAGAGAAATCTGAATAATCGGTTAAAAGTTAAAGATGTGTGGTTGGCAAGTAGACGCTGAACCAATAATACAAACAAACTAATAAATGTAATAGATTACTGTTCCATTAACAAGTTAGAAGCCACAGTGGATTTGGTTCATCCTTCATAAACTGGATCACTATACAGCTCTCCTAATGCAAGTGTTAGGACAAATTATCTTACTTCCCAAAGCTTCAGTCTGCAGAAGGGCACCAGCCGAGGCTGCCCACTCTTTCCCTCTTTTTGTCATTTTCATTGAACCACTAGCAGCAGCAATCTGACAAAATGTAGATATGAAAGGAATTCAAATGGAAAATAAAGACCATAAGATACGCTTATATGCTGATGATGTATTACTTTTCCAGGGAACACACAAACCTGTCCTCTGAAGACAATCACACTTATAGATAAGCTCTCATCTCATCTCTCATCTATATCACATTACTCCATCAGCTGGAATAAATCAACAGTTTTGCCTCTAAATTGTAATTTTCAGAACACCTCCACCACCCTACTACAGTCAGGCAACATTAGATATTTAGCAGTGACGTGCGGCCAGGGGAGGCAGGTGAAGCAGTGCCTCCCCCGTCATCATGACAAGTAAAACACTTACAATGATAAGAGAAAATACATTTGACCACATGACTGTTCTGTCTAATATATTGAATGAATGTGAGTGCCATGTTTGTTCTTTGTGATCAGTCTTGTGCACGGTGTAAATGCACGGTGAAAATACACAGAGTGAGGCAGAAAGTACCGTGCCGCACTGATAGGGTGCTGCAACAGTGCTGCCCCAGTAGTTAGAACAATGGGCACATGGATTTCATCTTCAAACAAAGGTAAGATAATACTTTTTTTATTTAAAAAGAGAGACCCACACACACACACACACACAAACAAATGTTTGACAATGTTTCACATTAAATATTTGCTTTTTCTTGCCCTCACTGTTGAACATTATGGAGTTGCTTAAAGCACAATTAATAATTAGAATAATTAATATTGAAATATAAGCTTCTGTTTTGGGTTCATGTGAACATCCGACTCCAGACGAGCCAGTGCCTCACTCATCACAAACTTCACCGCACGTCACTGATATTTAGGTATAAAATTTTCTGTCAGGCTGTCAGACTTGGTACAGTTGAATCATATTCCTCTACTAAAAACAATAGAGGATGATCTTACACATTGAAATACTCTACCTATATCACTCATGGGGAGGGTTGCCACAGTAATATGATTCTAAAATAATGATTCTGCCTAAAATCTATCATCTGTTCTCACTGATACCTAACAAACCCTCTGTTGCTTAA
Source organism: Bujurquina vittata (assembly GCA_015106715.1). NCBI lineage: Eukaryota > Metazoa > Chordata > Actinopteri > Cichliformes > Cichlidae > Bujurquina > Bujurquina vittata. The sequence continues at coordinate 10,436 of VUQK01009344.1, read as the reverse complement.
TTTGTGTCACTAGACTCAGACGTCTCAGTTTTTTGTGGAAAAAAAACATAAAGAATAAGTTTTAAAACTTTGCAAAAGCCCAAACACATTGGTGGACTAGAACTTCCAAACATTTATCACTACTTCTTAGCCAATAAATGATTTAAAATTAAACAAATCAATTTTTTTAGACAGTCCCTGGTTAGGCCTAGAACAAGCACTCAGTGGAAAAGTAAAAAATTCTGATCTGCCTTTTATTAGCTCCAATATCAAGCATCATAACTGCTTTTAAAGGCTTAACATGGTGGGAATTTTTATAAATAACCAAGTCTTCACTTATCCAATGTAAATTAACACCCATCTGGAACAATCCATATACATGTCAGAAAAAGAAAGTACCAAATTTTCCAGCATGGCAAGAGGATGGAATAAAGAATCTAGAACATGTTTTTCAAGATAAAATATTTGTTTCATTCTCATTTCAAAATATATCATGAGCAATAGTAAATTTCTTAATTATCAGCAACTGAAGTCCATCACTCAGGTAAGATTTAATTGAAATCGACTGAAATTAGAAAATGACTACATGGGTAACAGAATTTTTCAATCTCTGTACCCCTAAATTGTGATCAAAATTCTATAAGTTATTGTTAAAATTAATGATTTAATTTCCCTAAAACCACAAAATGGGAGTGAGTTCTTTCCATGAACCCAGATTAAACTTCTAATAATAATAATAACGCCTTCAAAATGACTAAAAGCCCTAACTTTCAACTTATATAATACAAAACTCTCCATTGAACTTACTATACAGAACAAAGGATGCTCCAAATGGGCCTCACACACTCAAACACATGCAACTGTGCTGAGAACTATATGCATGCTATATGGCCTTGTACGCCTGTTCAGAGATTCTGGCAGAGGCGAGGCGACATGGGGTCAGCTGTTCTTGGACTTAGGACAGTCTTTGTTTTGTTTGTGTCTGCATGCTGGAAACCACCGCTTGCAGTGGGGGCAGTCACTACTGGCTTTGAGTGCGTTGGTGCTCCAGGGTGTGGTCACTGCAGGCCCTGGACCTGCTTTCCCTACCCTGTGGTTAGGTGTAGGGAACCGGGGTGCTTATGGAGCCAGTTGTTTAGCTGGCTATCTGTCTTTTGTATCCTGAACACAGCACGCAGACTACAATTTTGCTTTCTTCAGCTGCCAGACAGGACATGTTTAAGAAAACAAAACAAAAAAAGGTGTGTTGTTCAGTAATGTATGTGGTGGTTTTTTTCTTTATGAAAATCATCCAGCGATATTTCCAGCTTCAGTGTTTGCTGAATATCCACCTGATCATGATTAATCTGAATGATAAAGTTCCCCCAAGTGTAAAAACTTTCAAACACACCAGATCATTAATACTTTTTTCTGCATTCAATTTAAAACAGCTTCCTGCTTGTGAATTTGCAACATTCCTCACAATGAGCTGCTAGAGATAACGTTAGTAAAGGAATCAAACCCTGATATTTCTGGCATCTGACTGGAACGTGACTGCCCTGAGAAGAATAAGCTCCTGAGTTCAAAGACTGATTGCAAGATGTTTGTTAATGATCTTATCAAATGTAAAGCAGATGGTAGACAAGCTGGCATAGGCTTTATTTAAACAGCACACACAGGTTTTAAAGTTATGTTGGGTGATAACCTGAAATTTGGACATACTCATAAGATGTTCTGAAAGAAAACTGGGATCCCAGTATCTCATTTTCTACTTTTTCTATTTATTATGAATTATGATTATTTGGTTCTTATTAAAGAACAGATTTAGGACAGAGGAGCACACTGTCAATAAAACAGGTTTTTTGCTACCTCTATCATCTTGCAATCAAAGTGCAAACATACTTGTTCAATCAAAAAGAAGGGTGTAAGAATTAGTTATATGGGACTTGTGAAGGGCGTTGTACAGCCATCCAGCACATGTTTGCCATGTGTGGCAATAAATCTTCACATCTTACTCAGAAAAAAGGTGTGAGGGGGAAAAAAAAAGTTCTATCTCAGTATAAAGGGCTTTCAAGGAGCAATCTCTCCATTACCTGCTCTGGGAACAGCAAGCCCACAGTGGCAACAATGAGGTGGAGAACAGTGGGGTTGTGTTTCCTTGCTTTGGCTGTAGTCTATATCATTGAGGTTCAAGCCAAACTGGGTAAGACTCATAGTTTTGGTTTGTTTTCAAAACCTTGATTGATTTTTATGCTTCATTTATACATACATGAATAAAAAAATTATAATATTTCCACCAGTATTAGTTGGTAGTGATTCAACCTTTATTTGGTTCTTTTCCAGTCCGCAACCATGTGAGCAGCATCTGTAGCACATGGGGCAGGGAGCACTTCAAGACATTCGATGGTGATGTGTACCAGTTTCCTGGAATGTGTGACTACAACCTGGTCTCCGACTGCCACGATTCCTTCCCGGAGTTTTCGGTGCACATGAAGAGGAAGGAAAATGATGGGAACCCTACAGTCAGTTATGTGGTGGTCACCATCGGTGATCTTGCTTTCCACCTTGGCAAAGATACGGTCACTGTGAACGGCGAGCCGTAAGATACATTTTAAAAAATATATTATATATATATATATGTGTGTGTGTATAAATATATTCAAATTCAAATGTGATTTTTCAAAAGATATTATCTTTCTTCCCAGTGTCAAAATTCCACACTACAAGGCTGGAGTACAAGTGGAAAGAAATGCAGTTTACGTCAAGCTCCACTCCAAAGTTGGCATCATTGTCATGTGGAACTTTGCTGATGCAGTAATGGTAAACACTTAAAACAGACAATAACTACATGAAATTATTTTTCTTTTTTTAATGACAGCCCAACCTCTAGAAATACTCAGCTATATTTTAATATTTTTGGACATTTGAATAAATAGACTGGCTTTGAGTTGAACTGCTGTCAAGTTCACTTCAAAGAGAACAATGGTTAATAGTTTGTACTCATATATAGTTCTTATATGTGGTAACTTTTGGTGCATTAGTTTTATGTTCTTTTTGCATTTATACATTTTAACGTGTAAAACATGTTTAACAGTGGTTTTAAAATTTGTTCTAACCCTTTACTCTGTGTTTTAGGTGGAAATTGATAATGAATATGCTAACCGCACTTGTGGACTTTGTGGAGATTTCAATGGTGTTCCATTCAATGAGTTCATTTATAATGGTATTTGTGGTTTTTCATTTTTTTTTGTTTTTTAAAAATATGTAATATGATGGCTATGGCATATAACGATTAACTTAATTGTATGCAGGTCGTAGAATCAGCCCAATTGAATTTGGCAACATGCATAAAGTTCATCGTCCAAATGATGTTTGTGAGGACCCTTATGAAGAGGAAGCTGAATCCCAGGAAGCTATGAAATTGGCAGAAACATGCAAGGAGTTTGTGAGTTTTATTATCTAGCTAGCTTTAACAAAGGAGATGTAACGATATGTATTTGCACAAAATCTCTTGCAACTGGGTAATTGTACCTGTGTTTACCTGTCTCTATTAGCAAAACACCTGTGAAGAGATGCTGCGTGCAGAAACCTGGAGCTCCTGCACCAAACTGATTAACCCAGAGTCTTACATTCAGGCCTGTGTACAGGACATGTGTGGCTGTACCAACCATACAAATGACTTTTGCATTTGTAGCACACTCGCTGAGCTCTCTCGCCAGTGCTCCCATGCAGGAGGGGAACCTCCCAACTGGAGGACTCCTGAGTTCTGTGGTAAAGTTTTGTTTTCTCTTTCTGTTTGGTTTTGTCTTTTATGAGGCAGCACTGAAATAAGCTCAGCCAACTATATGCTAATATGTGGCCAACATCAGAAGCAAAATAAGTGCGCAAAAAAATAAATCTACCAAGTGAAAAAAACGAAACAAGTTAATGTTTAAAATTTCACATATTTCCCACCTCCTCCGTTTATTTCCATTGCATCTTATATCTTCACAGCCAAACAGTGCCCGTTCAACATGGTTTATGAAGAAAGTGGGACCCCTTGCATGGATACCTGCACACATCTAGACACAAGCTCATTGTGCGAGGACCACAAAATGGATGGATGCTTCTGTCCTCCGGGTTAGTGCTCATCACATCTAAGTTTCTTTCTACACATCAGTTAAAGCTTCGATTTCATGGAAATTTAACGTCAAATGCCAACTTTCCATTTCAGGAACTGTGTTTGATGACATTTCCATGAGGGGGTGTATTGCTCAGTCTGAATGCCAATGCAAGCATGGAAAGATCTATAACTCTGGTGAAGTTTACAAACAGGAGCGAGAGGAATGGTAATGTTCATAATGCTATCAATGTCATCTTTATGTGTTCAGATGTTTTGTTATTTGAAATTATTTGGTTGTTCTTCAGTACGTGCTTTCAGGGTAGATGGTCTTGTGAAAGTCTTTCAACACCCTTTACGTGTGCAGTTGAAGAGGGTTCACACATAACCACATTTGATGGGAAAGACTTCACCTTCCATGGAGACTGTTACTACACCTTGGCCAAGGTGGAAAAACAGGTAAATGAGCTATAGCTTTGCACAATTAAATTGCAGAAGATACTATATTAGGCAGGTGTGAGGCAAAAATAATGGATTAGGCCTATTTATTTAGTTGTTCTCACTTTATGTGTATTTCAGGATGATGCAAGCCCTAAGTTTACCATCCTGGTCCAACTGGTACCATGTGCACACCAAGAGTATGACACTTGCCTGAAGACACTTAAAATCCTGCTGAACAATGACAGAAACAATGTGAGTTGAATACTGGGCTCATGTTTCACATTAACACTGACAGCGGCAACACTCTAATAATCATTTCTGTTTTTATTCAGATATTAACATTCACTTCTGATGGCACAGTAAAGCAGAATATGCAGAGTATCAGTTTGCCATACTACTCAGGTTGGTCAAATAAGAAAATAAGGGAGTTTACTTGTTGCATGTTACTTTCATTTATGCTGAGACGTAAGAAGATGGCTAAACTGATTTTCATGCTTCTCTTTATTCACAGCGGATATCAATATATTCCATGCTTCATCCTTTCACATCATACTCCAGACAACTTTTGGTTTGCAAATTCAGATCCAGCATGTGCCTCTCATGCAAGTCTATATCAGCCTGCAGCAGAGCTACAGAGAAAAGACACGTGGTAGGTTTCATATTAACCTTTAAGAATCATTAAACAAGGAATATTATGCATTTATTAAATAACCATTTACTGCAAGACCTAATCAGTGCAGTCTGTTAATTTATCACTCTATTTGGAAACAGATTTTGACATACACAACATAAACAAGTTAAGCAAATCAACAGATTATTTTTTAATTTCAATTGAATTGATATTGTGTTTTTCTTTAAAAATGAAATTCCTCTAATACTTGTTGGTCATCAGTTTGGGTTTGTGACAGCCCACCCGGGTCCCACAAGACAGCACCGTGTTATTTTTGGAGGCTGGGTGACTTTGGACATGGGTTAAAGTCAGTTCTGGCTACAAGTGGGATGAAATAAATGGCTTCACCATTAGAAATAGGGTGAGGAACTGAGACTCAGAATAGATCAGTAACTTTGTCATATCAAAAGGAACCAGCTAAGATGGTGTGGGCAATAACTGGCATGCTTACAAGTTTATCTAGCAGGTTCAAAGGGGAGCAGACCCTGAGGTAGACCCAGAACATGCTTGAGGAATTTTATGTTTCATGTGACTTGGGAATATCTCTGGATCCTCCCACCCTGAACACCACCCAATAAACAAACCATTAAAAATCATTTGGTTTCAGACATTTTTTTAATTTAACATGCTTATTTGCATTTCATAATTTCATTGCCAAATATTTTTATTTTTTAGGTTTATGTGGGAACTACAACATGGTCCTGTCTGATGACATGATGACCCGTCAAGGGATTGTGGAAGGCACTGCAGCAATTTTTAGTAACTCCTGGAAGGCTAACCGTATGTGCCAAGACAAAGAAGAAAGACTCAGCGACCCTTGTTCTCTCAGCATGGAAAATGGTAAACTAGAAAAATTTTTTCTCCATCAAGTATGTTTTTGTAATCACTATCATACACTCTCCAAGGCTGTAAATGCAACATAGTTGAACACACAAGAAGTGCACAATTTAAAAAATATTGTTGGTCTCCTTTCAGAATTGTATGCCAAACACTGGTGCGCCTTGCTACAAAATCCAAATAGTACTTTTTCGCAGTGCCATTCTGTGGTGGATCCTGAGATGTACTACAAGGTACAACAAAACCTGTTTGTCTTTAACTGAATTTATTGGGACTGTAATACCCTAAAGATGTTTGTTGTCTTCTGCAGCGATGTACTTATGCTAGCTGTAACTGTGAGAAGAGCGAGGACTGCCTGTGTGCTGTCCTCTCCTCCTACGCAAGAGCTTGTGCATCAAGGGGTGTGTTCTTGACAGACTGGAGAGAGAATGTGTGCGGTAAGGGTATCTTTCACTATGTTTTGAAACAGCCGAGTAATGAATTTTGATTACCATCACTTTTTATGAGTTAGTCCAAAACAATGACGTAATCACTGTCCCATTTTCCGTAAAACAGACAAATACACAAAGAGCTGCCCAGCCTCTCAGACCTTCTCTTACAAACATCAGAGATGCCAGTTGACATGCAGATCACTGAGCTCCAAGCAGCAGAGCTGCACGTCGGATTTCTTGCCTGTGGATGGCTGTTCATGTGCTGAGGGTCACTACCTAGATGATAATGGCATCTGTGTCCCCATGGCAAAGTGTCCCTGTTACCACAATGAGGTCTATGTTATGCCAGGGAAGTCCATCAGCATCAATGATGAGCACTGGTGAGTCACTTTAAATATCTTAAACTATGGACAACAATGCTTGCAGTGTGTTGGATTTACACAAATTATATTTTGATTATATATATATATATATTTTTTGTGTCTTTTTTTAAGCGTGTGCACCAATGGAGTTCTTCATTGCCGTTCCTGGAGAACCCGCATCATGTCATGTCAGTTTTTTTGTCTTGTTCTTCTACAATCCAAGCATTTTGTTGAAACAATATAC
>VUQK01009336.1:4155-30290 GCA_015106715.1 Bujurquina vittata | reverse complement strand
TGACCGTGGGACACGAACAGCCCGGGGCCCCTGCACACCACCAACCACCGGGAGGGGGGGGGGAATTCATGGAGACCTTCTGGCCTGTGAGCGGGAGATGTGAAGCATTTCAACCAACATCAGTAACTGACTCCAGCAACTGCAGAGACAATGTTATTGCCAATGTTTCCTAGAGAAACAAAGGTAGTTTTGGGGGGGTTGTCCAGAGTTTTTATCCATGGATGAACAGCATGCAGATGGTGCACAAAAGTCTGGGAGAAATGTGACAAAACTAAGAAAAGAAAATGTCAGAAAAAAGTCCGTAAAGATGAACATTCTTTGAACTTAAGCCAAAATATAAAACTTAGATGATGTTTTATATGATCTACAGACCTGCAGATCTCCCAGCTCTGCTGTCCCACAGCGTTCCTGTGCCTGAACTGCTGCTATAAACAAAGCAGTGGCTCTATCTGGTGGCTAAACAAGGAATTAGAAATACCACAGCTATGGAGGAATGCACACTGGAATTCAATTTTTCTGTCTAATGACGTTTCATGATATTATCAGTTAAACACACACACATACAACATGCCACATCCACTTGGCATGTGAACGACAAGCAGCTTCTCAAAACATCAGAAAAATCAACACAGCTTTACCTTTAGACATTGAAATTTGAACCGGGCAGTTTCACAAGCCAAAAGAAGACCTGCCTATCACCTGAGTAATGGTGCGTGAAACAGATCAAATGTAGCCACATCACAGAGAGGGAGTCAGACGAGTTCCTTCTATTTAATCTTATCTAAATGAGAGAGACACATAAAAGGACTCTTGGTCTGGCTAATTTTCTCCATCAGGGCGTTAGTCTGTGATCTGAGGGTCTTTCATGGTCTTATCCCAATCAGACACCATGGTACTCAGCAGTCTGCTCCCCACAAAAATCTCTTCTAGTCACACCCTCCAAGGCTGAATCTTACTGAAAGTAGCCACACTTTTTTTTTTGCATCATTTGGAATGGAAGTAGGAATGTAAACAGACACAGCTCTATGGCCATACATGGATAAGATTAATTTAAAAAGTCATATGAAATAAAGCCCAACAACAGAGGCAAGCTACAGTTTGGAAAGGTCACCAGGAATTACAGGGCTGAACATAGTATTTAACCAAATTAGGATCTTTTTACACTTTGGGAAGAAACCGACGAATACAAAAGAAGAACATGCACGTGCCACACAGCAAGGCCCCATCAGGCCGCTTTGTTCAAAATGTTCACAACCGTCTTGCTGTGAGGCGACAGAGCTAACTACCACATTGCCTAATCATAATGACTCCACAGCCGACAGAAAACTTTGAATTAAATATGGCAGCGGTGGGCCTGTACTTCTTCTTACACAGTGCCCTGGTGTATATTAAGCTCTCTTTAATGCACTTACAGTGCTCTCTTTTTATTATGCTAATGAGTTTATGAAGCCACTGGGCGCTGATTTGCCTTTCCTTGTTAATTGCAATAAAAATCCATGAGCCATTACTAACATCACTTTGTCGAGCCTCTGAGCTGCCTGCAGTTAGAAGAAATATCCACGCACACGCTAGGATGCTTGATGATTTAGAGAGCCGTGACTTCACATGTTATACACACAGATGTATACCTGAGCGGCGCATGCCCTTTTAATGGAGCAGCCAATTTTAAAACCCAAATGTATTTTTTTTATACATTTGGCTGATGTTCAAAGAGGAATAGAAGCCAAACAATTGAAGAAACAGAGAACACACTAATGAGTACCAAGCTTTATTCTTCTTTTTATCTACTCTGTGGGGGTTACACCTCAAGTTCAACAACTGGTAAAGTGTAAAGAGGAGAGGAACAGAAAGATGGATAGAGAATACGAGAAGTTCATCCTCTCATGCTGTTTTGAAGTATTTCTCTTTGAAAAGGCAGAATGGACAGCTCATGCAGACTGATGCAACAACTTGGCAATGTCTTTGGCTTTTTCAGACAGCGCTGCTGAGCAAATGCGATGGGCAATCATTCACAAAAGCTGCGTGTATTCAGTTTCACAGCAAAGTTCGGTGTTTTAAGTCTGGCAGAAGAACTTTAAAACAGAATGCTTCGATTAATACCTTATGCATTAGCACTCTGTGTATCTGACCAAAGAAAAAAAGTTTGTTTTCTTTTTCTTTTTGGTCTGTCTTCTTATCAGAGAAGTTACCAGGAGAAATGGGGGAGCTCTCTAATCATGCAGTAACATACCATCATCCTACTATACATGCCCATAATTGATTGTGAAATGAGAGTTCAAAAGAAGTAATGCCAGAACCTCTCGCTGCCTTTTTAATAAGCAACTGTGAACTTTTTACGCAATAAAAGATAACTTGGGCAAGATACATTATATTGTATATGCAAATAAGTTTTGTCTTTTTGTTTGAAATTTAGAAAATGTTTCTCACTCAGTCAAATTAGCTCATTTATCAAATGTGGAAGCAGCTCGCCAGCTTTATGCAAACGGTTCTTTAAAGCAAACAAACACTGTGAAAAATACTTCAGATCTGTTTCACCTCAACTTTCTTGCAGTGAGACATTATTTGATAAACTTGGTCATTTTCATAGAAGCTTACTGCTTCAGAAAAAAAAAATAAAACCCTTGATCACTTGGATGCATTTAAGTGTTAAGAGACCCTGCAGCGCAGTTCCTGATAAACCTGCGAAACACATCAAATAATCACAAGATAAAAGGTTCAGCTTCAACCACTTGTCTTGTCTGTCTGCATGCACTTTCTATATGCTGTCAGGTATCACTGAAGTTCCATTCATGCCAGTCTGATCAGTGTACCACAGTGCAGCTCCCAGCAGATGAGTTTATCTTAATGAAATCCCACATCAATTGATGGCTCAGCTCACACCCTTCTACACATCCAAATGCTATTAGCTATTTTCCCCTATAACGAAAACTTTGCGTGTACCCTTCCTGACAAGTTTTGGCACCTCAATATATATCAATAAAGTTGTGGTTTAATGACCATTAGAAAAGGTTCCAGGATGCACACCCAATCCTATTGTTCTGGAAGCTGGCCTGAAACATGACAGAAACTGCTCAGTTCAGAAAAGAAAAACTAGGGTTACAGTAGCAGGTGTCCAAGAGGGAAAGGGTTAAGCTGTTTCAGCCTGCGCCCCAATTACTGCACATCTGCAAACCTCTTTGCAACCTACTCCCATTCCAGTTCCATCTTTCATTGTTTGATTTAGTCAGTGTCCTATCTATTGTTAATGATCCCTGTTCTGTTCTGTGTTGGAGGTCCTGCTGCAATCCTCCTCACCTCCAGCTTTTAATGCAGGCAGATGAACGCCTTTCCAGACCCAGAAGTCCACACGGCCATGCCACCAAAAATAAATTAATGCAGATCAAAATAGCTACTGTTTTTAAAACTGTAGTGGTCCTGACTGATATAAAATAAACCATGAAAAAATTTATGAAACAACTGTTTTTTTATTACATTTAAAAGAATCCCTAAATTACAGTAAATGATTATACGTATACACTAACACAATTAAGGCTAATGAATTTTCACTGAGAGTACCTGTGGTGATCTTTAACAGGTGTAGAACTGGGTTTGTCCTTAAGCAGCTCCATTGTCAAACTGTCATCAGAACAGGCACTCAGCTCCCCTGTCACCCAGTCAGGCAGACCTCTATCGCCGTGCCCCACACTCCGGCTGCTCAATGGCTCATCAAAGTAGATGGACTAAAAATTTAAATTAAATTCAAGGTTCAACAGATGAAGGTTTAGGTTGGCTAATTACAAACTCGGTTAATACAATCCATTGCAGTTTCATACATACAGTATCAGTCAAAAGTTGGGACACAGTCACTCATTGATATGAATGGGTTAGTGTGTCCAACCAGTTGCCAATACAACAATATACATGACTTGTTGAAGTAACTCTTACCATGTATGTAGGGAGCGTTTTAAGACGTCCAGGCTCTGGTTTGCTGGTGAAAGGCGCCTCCAGGACCCCTCGTTTGAGCATGTGAAGGAGCAAACGGGCATACATGTTGCGATTCTTCTGACCGACTAGACCTGAACCACATGCAGCTGGGTCACACAGCTTCTTTATCCATTGGGCACAACGCTGACGCTCTGAGAAAGGAACAGGGTCTATGATGTAAGAGCTTTTTAAATGCATCATATTAGTTTGAATATGATGTTTAAAACCAATCAACCATCTATTTTCTGTTTAATCAGGCCTTCTGTTATTTAACAATTAATTGTTGTACAGCGCTTTGTGACATTCATGTCTGTAAAAAGTACAATATAAATAAACTTTACTTGTGTTTTCTTAAAAAAAACATCCATGTAATTGTTAGGCAGATGATATCCAGCTTTATTTATCAATGAAGCCAGATGGTATAAATCAACTAGTAAAACTACAGGCAAATCTTAAAGACAAAAAAGTATGGATGGACTTTAATTTCCTACTTCTAAATTCAGCCAAAACTGAGGTTATTGCACTCTGGCCTAAAAATCTTAGACACATGATGTTTAACCAGATACTCTGGATGGCATTACCTTGGCTTCTAGTTCAGGATAGGTCCTTCAACATGCACATTAAGCAAATATGTAGGACTGCCTTCATTCATTTGTGCAATATCTCCAAAATAAGAAACATCCTGTCTCAGAGTGATGCTAAGAAGCTAATTCATGCATTTATTACTTCTAGGCTGGACTATTCATTATAATTCATTATCAGGTTGCTCTAAAAGCACCATGTAAGCCTTTCAGTTGATCCAAAACACTGTAGCAAGAATACTAACTGGGACTAGAAGGCAGGGACATATTTCTCCCGTATTATCGTCTATTCACTGGCTCCCTGTTAAACCCAGAATTGAATTTAAATCCTTCTCCTCACATACAAAATGTTGAATAATCATGCCTTGTCATCTCTTTCTGTTAAGAGCAAGGACTGCAGGCTTACTGGTGGTTCCTAGAGATTTTAAAAGTAAAATGGGAGGCAGAGCCTTCAGCTTTCAGACCCCTCTACTGTGGAGCCAACCAAGAGACCGACACCCCCTATATTTTTAGGATACGGCTTAAAAGTTTCCTTTATGATAAAGCTTATAGTTAGGGCTGAATCAGGTGACCCTGAAGCCTCCATGAGTTATGTTGCAATAGCCTTAGGCTGCTGGGTTTCTTCATTACTGACCTCTTTTCTGTGTGTGTGTGTGTGTGTGCGTGCGTGCGTGTGTGTTTATACACTACTAGTGCATTTAATCATTAGTAATTACTAAACACTGGCTCATTCTCCCATGGTTTGCCTTTTATCCTGTTTCCCTCTTTTTTCTAATACTATAGGGTATTTACCTTGCATTAAACAGCACTTTGAGGCCGGGTTCTCAGATAATACAATATAAATAAAATTGAACTGAACTGAAAACTGAAGGCAGACAGATTATCAAAAATCAAAGCTGTGGGGAGGCTGTAGGCTATTTCAGCCATTATTTGCCAAAAAGCTTAGTACACACTCATTGCCTGTCTATTACAGGGCTGTTTGAGGCTCAGGTGGTAGAGTGGGTTGTCTACCAATCGTAAGGTCGTTGATCAAGCCCTGCTCCTTCAGTCTCTGTGTCAAAGAATCCTTTGGCAAGATACTGAACCCTAATGCATCATGTCTGTGTGAATGTTTGTATGAATGTGGGTGAATGAAACTTGCTGTAGAAACTAGTTTGAGTAGAAAAGCTATACAAGTGCCAGGCCTTTTCTATTCATCATTTGAACCCTGCTTTAAAGGTAAAGACATAGGAAATAACACGTCACCTGTCTTGCTGGGGTGTTTAAGGACATATGGGTTCATGTCGAGCAAAAAATGATCAAACTCAGAGTCCAGCCTCTCCCATGACAGCTCGTGGTTGCTCATGGTGACCTTATATGGACTGTGAAAACAATAAATAAGTAAGCTGAACTGCTTTGTTGACAAACACTACGTGCATTAATTAGCTAAACAATGATCCCAAGCGGAAATCTTATGAAACATGACAACATGACACGACAGCTATAAACAGCTAGTTTGACTAAAATAACCAGCAGTTAACAAATCATAATTATTAGCTATTTGACTGGGATTCTAGCAATGGATTAGCAAACATGTTGCAGGCGATGTTAGCCGAGCTAAAGCGAGCCAGTCTAAGGCTCATCCTCTGTTACGGTTTATTTTAGGTTTTCACGAGCAGAACGATATTGTGCTAAAACACCGCACACTGTTTCTGAAAATGTAATAGGTGAAACAAAAAAAAGCGACGTACCCTGAGCACCGACTTCGCCGCTCAAAGCTGTTCAAAACTTTAGCGTACTCACGTTACGCAACATCCGTTTTCCGCAGGCGCGCCGCGTCGCCATGTTGCCATAGTAACATCTTCTTTTGCGTCTGTAAATTTAAATAGTGATGGAATCAATTTATTTAATCGTTTAAACGAATATCATTTAAATGTTACCTGGTTTGTTCCAAACTTTGTTTTCGAGCTTGTTTAGGATAAGATGCTTCATTATCACGGTGTTTCTTTAATTTCCCTGACGGAACCCTCGCAAAGGGATTAATAAAGGTTTATCTAATCTAATCTAATCTAATCTAATCTCTCTAAAGAGATTTTCATATTTTAAACCATGGGTGGGATTCAGCTATCAGCCCGTGCGGTTTCTTTCTCCGCAGAAACTACAGACGATTGTTGTGTTTCAAAAAAAAGGAAAAGAAAAAAACATCGTCTGGCAAAGCGTGATTATTGGCAATTGCCAAAAAAAAAAAATGCCTGAGGCTTTTTGTCCAATAATCTGTGAAACACAAATCATATCTCTCATTAATGATAAAAACACACACACACACACACACAAACAAGGTAGAAGCTGCAATCACTTTTTGTCAAAGTGACTTTTATGTCCTCCTTATTTATCCAGATAAAAAACTGTCATTGACAATAAAAATGCCTTTTTTAAAGACAGACCCGGCCAAGAGGACAGCAGAAACATCGATAAATATAACATCACAGCTTTATAAAGATTTTTGAAGTGACCAAAAAGGACCGGATAAATTATAACGTAAATACAATAACACAGACTCATAATTATACTTGAACAGGTAAATAATTTTATACAGAAGGCCTTCATGAATCCTGCTGCCTACAATATTGACCGATATAAGCAAAGACATTACACATCAAAAACACAGAAACATCGGAAATTACTTTTTGGCGCAACACTGATCCAGTTCAAGCCCACACGATGGTGCTAAACGCCCGCAGTTTGAGCGGCAGTCGGAGTGCTTCAAGTGGTCTTCGGATGCTTTTCTTTCTCCAGTGTGAAAAGGAGCAGTGTAATGGAGTTACTTCCTAGTCATAGAGAAATCATTTGTTTAGCAATTGTGGAAACGATTTAAAATAATAGACACTACCGATAAAAATAAGCTGTAGGGTATGCAGAGTTTGCTGGTAAGCTTACACAAAAAGATGAACATCTCCAAACTTTTTCAAATGCCAGAGCCTTATGTCTAAGAGGCCCGGTGTATTAGGGAGTGACTGGATACTTGCAAAGGATGCTTAAAGAAGATGCAGTCTACAGAAAAATTCACGGAGGTCTTTCAGAAATAATATTAACCATTCCGATGTACCTTTAGTGGCCATGTGTTTTTGCCTTATTAAAACTGAGCTTTCTTCCAACACCCAGCACACAGTTCGCGTCTTTCATTCGTTTGCATGCGTTATCCTGGAATCGCTTCTAACTTAAATCATTTAATTGTGGGCTGAACTTGAAGTGAAATATTCCCACGGTACGTGAAGGCGGGCTTCTCCGACGTCACTTTGAATGAAAAAGAAGCGCTCAGCTGTGGTCCAGGCAGAGGGAAGGCGTGCGGTCCGTAGAGCAAGGAAAGCGCCAGCATTTGCCCAGAGCTGTGAAGACACAGGGATATCACTCTCACAAATCGCTCGGGACGACACAAACTTGTGGTTGTGGAGTAGTTGGGTTTTTTTTTCCTCCCCTCCTCCCCCCCATTATGGCTGACCATCTTTTACACTATAATGATTCAGCTGGGGTTGGGAACAGATTCGCTCGCAAAGGTGCTTTGCGGCAGAAAAATGTGCATGAAGTGAAAAACCACAAGTTTACTGCGAGATTTTTCAAGCAGCCGACGTTCTGCAGTCACTGTACAGATTTCATATGGTAAGTTTCACTCATGCACACGGCACAATTTCCTCGGTCACTGCCAGTTGCAGCGTCTCAAGTTTAAGCTTTTAAATATTCCAGAGCCTGCGGTGTTTGGAGAGCTCTGGCGATTTTCTCCTCCGCTCACGACTTGCAAATGCATGCCATTAACTAGTTTTATTCAATATTGGATAAAGCAAACCTTGTTTGCTTAGCCTTCTCTTCTTTTTGTTGCAGGGGATTTGGGAAACAAGGATTTCAATGCCAAGGTAAACCACCTGCATGTGTGCATTGATGCATTTTAGTGGAAGCTGGAGCCAGACACTCAGTAGATCGTCACATAACTCACCTGACACTCACAGTTTCCCTGTTTGACTCAAGAGACAAGTTCAGAACAATATTTCCACTTAAGCATAAGCTGTTGAGAAATAGTGACTGCATGAGCCTGCATAGCAACATGGAAAACAGCCTGCACAGTAAACAGTTTGAACTTTCTTTCTTTTTTTTTTTTTTAAAAAAGGTTTATTTTCATCAGAGGGCACATCTGCAATCAAGAAAGCAGAAGTTAGTCTTTGCAAAAGAGTTACTTTGAAATATTTAGATTTAGATATTTAGATTTTATAGCCAATATGCTTTATAACGAGTGCCCAGGATTTCCTCAAGTTTAATTTGAAATACTGAACATATCTTTGAGTGTTCGTTCACAGTTCAGCTGGTTAGTTCTGTGCAGGCTCTCGAACACCTTCCAAGGTACTGAGAGGATATTCTGGGGTTTTGCTTTGGATATACCATCCTTTTTGGTATCTGCTTCTGGACAAGACAATATAGCTTGAAGGACATGGGTGATGAAGGATCAGTTGATAGCCTCTAGACGGAGCCATGACACTCTGGTAAACTTGACCCTTGAGGGAACCTTGACCCTTGGGGTCCTGAACGCTGCATTTTGTGGCCAGCGGAACATCTGATTAAATTTAAGATTCCTGCTTCCAATGAGCTTAGACAAGGAAGGAACTCCCCTCCAAGGCAGATAGAAAGGCTGGGCTTGTACATTTATAAATGATAGCATCACTGGTGTGGAGGCGTGTTTAGATGGATACCCTCCGCTGTATCCTTTCGACAGCATTAGAGACAGGACCAGAACTTTGAGTAGGCTCAGAGTTTTTAGAGGGATACACAAATACTTCCTCAAAGAAAAGATTGAGTTTGTTTTTTGGATAGCTGTATGCACTGGAAACACTTTTGAAGTCCTGGCCTGGGTTGAATCAGGCACCTCAATACCATTGCCCACTGGTTCAGGCTTCCACAGCCTGGGAGGTGCCACAGTCTGAAAGGCTGAGGGTGAAGCAGGGTCATTGTATGCGGTTTGACTTATGTGAGCAGTTTCACTAGTGCTTAGTTAGCTACTTGATAGCTGGACTTGAAAGGAATTGGAGTGGCTTGTTAAGGTTCCTTGCCCCCATTGTCTGATCTCACCATTAGGCGGCGTGTTTTGTAGCTTTTGTTGATTAGGAGCAAAATTCTGCTGTTCAGCTGAAGGTTTGTTGTAGTGTTTGTGCACAAATACAGCTGGCTGCTTATTTGCACCCTGCTGGTTATTCCAATCGGCGGTCAAAACTTTGTTTCCATCGTCCACAAGTTTACGCGGACGTACTTTAAATGGATACATATATCCATAGTCTGTGAAGTGAGAGGATGTTTATATAGCAACTGAAGATTTTAGGCTTTACATCTTAATTGAGAAGAGTGACTACCTTTTGTAGCTGATGAACCAACATTACTATCAGCCAGTACAGAAATCCAGAAAACCCTGCAAGATAGGCAGATAATGCAATCTGATTAAAATTTCATTTAAAGGTAACAAACTAATTAACTGCCAGCATCAACAAAATATACCAGAAAATGATTCCAAGAGCTGAGAAGCAGCACCCTGTACTCCTCAGCCACTATGGCTAGAAGCAAGCATCTAACCATAACCTGTGTCCCAGACAACACAGCCCTCTGTGTGTCTGTTACATCACCACCCTGGATCTTAATTAACAAAGACCACTTTCAGCTGCTGCTCACAGAGCAATTAGTGGTAAGGTTGTTGACAGGTGTGGCAGCTGGACAGCGCCACCCTCTGACTGGGTGTCAAAGTCATCATTGTAAACATGTCCAGTGTGTGGAGACAGAATTATTTTGTTTATCCCGAGAAAACTGAATGCTTTTTGTTTTGTTTTTTTTTTCTGACCGAGAACTTTGTGTCTCTTGAGTCAGGTTGCAATATATTCCCTGAAATCAACACCCCCGTGGCCTCCATCTTTGCCAGTTTTAGATTTCTCTCTGGATATCCGACACTGTGGCTACAGGGCGGGGAAAGAGGGAGACAAAGATAAATACAGTGGGAGCGAAGTTTGATAGTTATTATGGGGTCAAATAAAGGTTAGGGCATCCCTTTGGTGGCTCAATAATAAGGAAAACAAAATAGGGAAAGTAGTGGATGGACTTTATTTTTTGAAAAGAGTATAATGAAGGCTGGATATGTTGCACTGTGAATCTGATGTCTTCAATACTGAGCATCCACCACCAGAGACATCAGTGCACTCTGATGTAAGATGTGCCCAGGCTGCTGTGCATTTTGAAAGTGGCGAGCTCTGATGCGTGCAGTCATCCAGTCATAGTACAGTATGCCTGATCAAAATATAGTAAGGCACAAAAACTTTGAAGCTCAGTCAGGTATAATACCACTGCAAGTAGGTACTTTTGCCTGCTCCCTTACTTCCCAAGGGGTCTACCATAGCAGATGTTGTTTGGCGTAGATTATACACCAGATGCCCTTCCTGACACAACCCTCCAATTCATCCAGATTTGGGCCCGCCACTAGGAGTGCTCTAGCTTGTGACCCCTGAGGCTGGGTTTTGCGTCAAAGGCGAATCACTACACTGCAGAGCCACTTCCAATAGCCCCGTATGCCAATAACATAAAAATGAAAGTGTGGGTAAAAATTGTGTGGTGCTCAAAGGTGTAGCATTTCACGGTCTCTTCAGTTACAACAGCATGATATTAAAATGAGCTGTGACAAATGGTGCAGTGCACCCAATGTGAATGTATTTTTCATCTCATGCATGTGTTGATATTTTTGCAACAAATTTAGTGACATCAGTGTCCTCTGCAGTGTCATGTTGCAGAGGTCCCACATGTGTCACCTTTACATGTTTTAACTACAGGATTTAAAATATTCCCATCCCATTTTTTAGGCTTTAGTAGATGGGAATAGGAGTGACTGTGTGCATGTACATATTTTGGCATACGCATTCATTTAAAAAAAAAATATACATGGTAATATATTTCAGATGTCTCTTTTTTAAAGTGGTATACATGTGTGCAGGGGCTGAGCTGTCTGCTTGCAGTGCTGAGAGTGACTGCATCTTGGAGTAGGCTGACAGAATCATGTTCTTGGATGCAGAAAGACTTTGTTTTTGAAAGCATGGAAGTGTGACAAGCTTTGCTTTTTAAGAGCCACAAACTCAGATAATTCCCGGCGGGCGTGCCGTGCCCTCTCATGTCTTAACAGTATGGATACATAATAGCGATTGTGATTGTTAAATAACACGCTACGAAGAATTGTTTGACATGATTGTTATTACGTGGAGCATTATGATGGACAGTTCAGATACATTTTTGTTCAAATATTTATTACTCAGGCTTTAAATCGAGGCATTCCCCCCCCTTTGGCAGTGCAAACTTCTGCACAGAGCTCCAGAATGAAATCTCGGTGGAGCTGCTTCTCTGAGGCAGGAATAGAAAGTCAAATACTTGTGCCCCTGCAACGCTGACAGTCACTGTGATGCTCGTATCTATGCTGGCTAAATGTGGCATGTGGTACGTGCGTTAAACACAGTCTACCGACAGAACATTTGGCCTCTGAGAGTTAATAGAAAGGTGATATAGCAGGGCTCTTGGGATCCTTCATCTTTATCCAGCATGGCTGATAGTTTATGGTTTCGTAGGCATGGGCAGATTAAGGGCTGCCTAGAGCTTCCACAACATTTTTTTTTAATTCTCCTGTGAGTACCCGCCCTTACCACAAGGTGGTAAAGCCCGTCAAAGTAGGGTTATGGCAAAAGAAATGTTTTTATTACTGAAGTGATCTGTGTGGGTGAGGCACCAAACCCCTGCAGCTTCCAGTACGGTGGCTGTTTATTGCTGAGCACAACAAAGGTAATGTTGTTTGGGGTTATCTCACAATGCATTTTTACAGAATTAATGATGAATGAATGACTCATAAAAGGATTACAAGTGATACCTTTTTTTTTCTTTTTTTTTTGCTGAGCAACCTCACATCTACTTGTTTTCTTGAATGCACACATTCGCTGTAACCTACTTTATTTAAGGCCACCATAGGAACACTCAGGATGTGACTCACCTAAAACACCTTGTTATTTATAAAGTGCACTTTACGATGTTCTCTACAGCGCATTGGTTAGTGTACATGAAAGAAAAAAATTGTTTAGCTCTTTCAGCTACAATGGAAAAACAGCAACACTGATACATCCTGTCAGATGGACATGCTGAGTTAAATTCTGTAGACCAACACCATTATACACTCAAGCTGCACATCACCACGGCTACCTTCTCCCACTCTTGCTGTGCTCCCTTGAATTTATTTATCCCTATTCTCAATCACTGTCATTGTGTTTTTTGTGATGCATACATTTATTGTGTTCATATTGACATGATGGCATCACTCATTTGCTGCAGATTTGTACAGTGCACATCCATGATGTGAACCTCCCCTTCCACCGTATCCCAAATGTGCTCTATTGGATTGCAATCTGGTGATCGTGGAACCCATTTGAGTACAGAGAACTCACTGTCATGTTCAAGAAACCAGTTTGAGGCAATTAGAGCTTTGTGACATGCTGCCTGTAGAAGCAGCAGCCATCTGATGACGGTCATAAAGGGATGGGTATGATCTGCAACAGTACTCATTAGTGGTGTTTAAATGATGTTCAATTGGTACTAAGGAGCTCAAAATGTGCCAATATCCCCACACCATTACACCACCACTGTCTGAACCATTAATGCAAGGCAGGATGTGTCCATGCTTTTTTTTTATATCAAATTCATCTCAGTGTCCGAGCAGAAATCAAGACTCATCAGACCAGGCAACATTTTTCCAATCTTCTGTCCAAGTTAGGTGAGCTTGTGTGACTTGTAGCCTAGATTTCCTGTCCTCAGCTGACAGGAGTGGCACCCGGCATGCTCTTCTACTGTTGCACCCCATCTGGGTTAATGTTTGATGTGTTGTGCATTCAGAGATGTTCTTCTGCGCACCTTGGTTGCTATGAGTGCTTATTTGAGTTACTGTTGCCTTCCTATCAGTCTGGTTGTTCTCTTTTCACCTCTGGCATCAACAGGGCATTTCCCCCCAGAAAATTGCCACTCACGGGATATTCTTTCTTTTCAGAGCATTCTCTGCGGAGGCAGTTGTGCGGGAAAATCCCAATAGATCAGCAGTTTCTAAAATACTCAGACCATGCCACGTTCACTTAAATCAACTCTCACTTAAATTACATTCACTTAAATGACCTCTCTTCCCCATTCTGATGCTCGCTTTGAACTTCAGCAGGTCCCCTTCACCTACAAGCCTAAAAGCAGTGAGTTACTGCCGTTTGATTGGCCGCGTAAATATTTGCTTTAACAAGCAAAACCACGAGCAATCCCAGTTGCGAACACAAAGTTGTATTTAAAAAAAAATGCTTGACGGTATCCTGCTGCTACATATGTTCTCAGAGATTTTAAGCTAAAGTATATCATTTTAAAGCATGTCTCATTTTCAAAATGTGCCATTTCTTCTTCTTGTTCTTCCGTGCCCTTATACAGCGATCTCTGCTGCTACTAATGTGTTTTGCCCCCCACAGTAAATAAACAGCTGAAATTATGCTTTAGTCACAGGTCACACACGTATTTTACCCCAGATGGTAAAAATTGCATTTATGCATCAAGGGAATTAATTAGATAAAGCTGCAGAGTGAAAACCAGCTGTCTCGTTTGAAGTATGATCTGGTCCATTTAACATATTCAGTAATGTGAGTGCACTTGTTGATAAATAATGCAGAAATACATAAGAGGCTATTTTGCTGCATCGGTGCATAGCATACAAATGGCTAGCCACTGGAAATGCGTTGAATGTTTTGCTTCTGTTTGGATTTAAAGCTGCATTAACTGTGAAAGCACGGACATCAAACTATGACTCATATGCGCAGCCCAGATGCCAGAGTGTTAAACTGTTTAGCCTCACCCTGAACTTTCCAACATGAGCTCATCTCAGTGAAAGCAGTCTTGTGTATGTGAGTGAGTGCGCTTCAGCTTGTTGGATCACTTGCAACTGTGGTGGAGGCTCTGCTGTCCCTCCTTGCACCCCCCTCCTCCCCACTCTTCAGCCTTTGAAGTTGTGGAAATGGCTGTGCCATCTGGAGAGTTGAGGAGCCATCATTGGAAGGAGAGCACCATGTCTGGACAGAAGGAAGGCGAGGGAAGGAGGGAGAGGCAGTTAGAAGAAGGAGAGAAAGAAGCAGTAACCGTGTAGAAGGAAGCTAAGAAGGAGGCAAAGGTGAAGGCATAAGTGCAAGACTGAATAAACACAGGAGGATGTGTAATTGTATGGGTGGAAGTGTGAGGGCGAAGAGATGGTGAAGTCAAAGGGCCCTTTTACACATTTTGGCTTCTTGCTGCTGAGCGTTGGCAACGATAAAGCAAACAGTGTGACTACTTAGAGCAGATGAAAGGGAGCAGAGTGAAAACAGGGGTGCATAATATGTCTGCAATGGTGACTGACTTTCAGCTGTGGCCAAGTCACATCCAAATAATGCTGTCTCAAGTGCAGACATTAGTTGTTAAATAACATCAGATTGCCTGTTATAGCTGAAATTGTGACAGATGTTGTGAGCAGAGAATTTATATATCCTTACGTTTTAATTTGTTTTGACAATTTGTGTCCACAGAGATGTAGCTCCCACGCACAACTACTCTGTCTTTGTTGTTAGGTCAGGACAGAGGAAATTAACATTTACCACAACTATACTCTTGGAAATGTGGAAAACTCAATCAGATACCTCCCACTCTGATACTACTCTTTTAGCAGTAGTGATTTTAACAGATGTTACATATGTAAGCGTCCCTTAGGGTATATGTTTACACGTTACATGTAAGTTTCCCATCTATTTTAATTACATATTTTAACCTAATATAATAAACTTTGTGACGCATATTTGTTATTGAAGCATAAATAAGTAAACCCAGTATGTCGTAAATACATAGTAAACACAAGAGCGAGGACACACTTGAAGTCATCGTCTATGCATAAAGGTGCTTCACTTAACAGGCGAAGATCGCCAGTTTGATCTTGGAGGGAGACAGATATCACTTTGGGGTTGCATCAGGAGCGGTATCCAGTGTACAAAGTCTGCCCAATCAAACATGCAGAGCTACCTGCTGTGGTGACTCTCTGTGAATAAGGGAGCAGCTGAAAGCAGCTTTCTGTCTGTGCATAAAGAATTGATTTTATGCATTGATCCCCAAAAGCAACACGCATCTCTCACTTCATTTATATCCACCGCTATACTCAGAAGGGCATGTTTGCTGCTGTGTGTAATCTCCATGTTGTCTGTAGCTCTTTGCTTTCACTGTGGCATCTCCATAACTGCAACCAGCCTGGCTTTTGTTGTGATTGGAATATATTTGCATACCAACTGCATCCAGTTTGCCCACTCTCAGTCCCGACCCGGCGACTGTTTACTTCTCATCAAGAGATGATATCTTTTTCACTTTATCAGATGAGTGCATTGGATGTGGGTTCCTCCACCTCTCAGTGGGACATTTGTTGCCCCTGTGGGCGACATGTATGTGTCAGTTAGCATGACAAGGGCTGATATGCCTCCAAAGAGACTGCCGTGGTGGCGTAGGTGTAGAGCCAATCACGTCCTCTTCTCAGAATGGAGCTGTGGACCTCATTAACCAATCAAGGAGCAGAAGTGTGGGGGTGTTGGAACATGACAGAGAGTGGTGCATGGCTCTTGATGGGGAGCCCCCAAACAATAAACATCTTACACAACAGCAGGCTGAGATGCAGCGCTACTCCTCTTAAGAGACGCCGCTGAGATCTGAAGGGGCCTCCTGCCCCACTCTGCTTAGCGTGCGAAGATGGCCTAAATATGCTAATGCATTAAATTTTGCTTTGGTTGCTCTACAAAAAGGATCTAAGTCTTGTTGCTTTACTCTGTTTTTTTTCTCCTGCTCACTGTTCCGTGGGTGTTGTTTCTGCCATACTTGTATTTACTGTGTAATGTTTACAGGAAATAAAATTGAAAGTTTAATATTTTGAATTGCTCATGAAATGCCAGATAGGGATGCTCCTCTATTATAAGCTTTGCCCTCTCTGTAATTTAAAAAAAAGTCAAGCAAAAAAAAGGAAGTCACTCTGAGCACCATTTATGTTTGATATTATACCTTGAGCTATTTCACTAGGATTTTTTTTTTTTTTACAGCAAGCACATTTTTTTGAGTTCCCGGAAGAACAACAAAGTGAAACGCCAAATCACGAAGGAGAACATCCAAGATTCACTTCAAATGTCTGACGAAAGTATTTGGCAACCGAAATATCTCAAATAATTCCTTGATTGACATCGAAATCCCTCAGCGGTCCTTTCAGTTTCACTTCAAACCTGATTTCAGCCATCTCTTCAAAGTTACTGAGCTTGAAGAAGAGAAAGTATCTGCTTGGGGCTAATTAGAATAGTTGAATGTGGCGAAATCATGGAAACATTCTTTTAATATATCAGCAATTTTAAACCCTCTTCCAGCTCAATGGCATTAATTACACCAAGAGTGGAAGCTTAGCTGGCCTGGATAATTATGTGTAATTCTGCCTCTGCTTCACATTCAAAATGTCCCCCCCTCTACTATTGAGTATTGGGTCTCTGTTGCCCCCACCGTCCTTCATTTTCCCACTGTCTGTCTCCCTTTCCTTTCTCTCAGTTTCTCGCTCGACCACTGTAGCAACAAAGTGGGCCATTTCCATTTTGTTATCATGGTAACGGCTGTTCTGGGCAGTGTTGATGTGCGTTTTATGTTATCTGATCACATCCGCTCTGGATGACCCCCCCCAACCCAGTCCTGTTTAGTCTTGTACTATATATCAAAATGATTAAAGAGGCAGCAAATTTCCCTTACAACAAAATGTCTTATGGTCAAATAACATGAATCATGTTCTTCTATTATCCTGGACAGCTGGCGGTGTATTTTCAATTTGAGGCAGATTTCTCAGTACTATTTGTGTTTCAAAGGTCACTAAAGTCACACACTGTCAAAAAATATTGGGTCTTACTTTTCTTTGGGGAATTGGTACCCTGTCAGATTGAATTGTAGGACCTTAACAGCCGTGCCCAGAAGGCTTTTTTTTAATCTGTGTGCCAGTTAGCACCCCTAAATGCAGCGGGACACAAGACTTTCTTCTCTTTCACCGTTAAGAGGATTGCCACAGTTTGCGTGCTAGACAAAGAGCTCTCATTAAAACTCTGCAACACAGAGAGAAGCGGATGAGGAAGAGGGAGGATTGGGAGTGAGAAGGAATAGATGATTACGGGAAAGCATATAAAGGGCTTTTAGTTTCACCTTGATTGTGAGTCTGCTTCTATAAGGCAGTGATGAGGTTTTCAATTTGAAACAGCCACAGTAGAAAACTGATTGAACTTCATGACAATTCTATGAATTCTAATTTTGAATGCGTATTAAAAAAAAACTCAGGTAGACTGTTGTGTTTAAATAATGCTCAGTTGGTACTAAGAGGCCCAAAGTGCGCCAAGAACAGCCCGAACTGTTGATACGAGGCAGGATGGATCCATGTTTTCATGTTGTTTAGGCCAAATTCAGGCCCTACCATCCCGCTGTCCAGGCAGAGATCGAGACTCATCAGACCAGGCAGTGTTTTTTTTTCCTTTTCTTTTCAATCTGCTGTTATCCATGCAAATTGGAGCCTCAGTTTCCTGTTCTTAACCAACGGTAGTGACACGTGCTGTGGTGTGCTGCTGCTGTAGCCCATCCGCTTTAGAACTGTCGCTCACTTTTTTGGAACTATTCTCTGTAAATCCTCAAGGTGGTTGTGCAGGAAATTCCCAGTAGATGTTCATTTAAAGGACCTTTCTTCCCCCATTCTGATGTTCAGTTTAAACTTAAGCAGGTTGTCTTGACCATGTCTACATGCCCTAAAAGCATTGAGGTGCTGCCATATGATCGGCTCATTAGATAGTCACGTTAATGAACCGTAGAACAGGTGTACCTAATGAGGTAGTGCATTTAAGATAATGCAAAAGGAATATGTAAAGGAGTTCTTTGTCCCCACTCTTGCCCAATGGATAGTAGATCGTTGGGGTTCTCGCTTTAATAGTTTCTTGTTTTTACACATGTGCACACACACACGTGTGCACACACACAGGCATACAATATTCCTTTGCCAGATTTTTGTTTATTTAATAAATTGCTACCAGATGTCTCTCACACCCGTAACCTGCCCTGTGTCATGTCTTGTAAAGCAGTTTTGATTCACAAGATACATTTTCCATATCTTTTTCCTCATGTTCACTTGCTACTTTAAACTCGTGCCAGATATACCAGCACGGCGTGCCAAGGTTACCATGGTAATGGCGTTTGGCCCTCACACTGCCTGTGACGTGCCAAATATCTGCCACGTAGTTTACCCTAGGCAGGCACGTCCCCTTTTTAAAGGCCGACAACACAAAACAAGGCTTCTTCCCAGTAATCCTTAATTGATGATTCAATATTGACATCACCTCTTCAGCATCCAGTTACACTAATAAAAAGGGGTCTCGATAGCTTCGACAGTGCGTCTGTGAGTCTGCCTAGGTGGATCGTTTGGGAGTTCAAAAGACAGTTTAAATCAAGATATTAATGAGGCGGGGAAATGCCAGACCGGCAGCCCTTGGTGATCGCACCCTGAAGCACAAAACAAAAGGATGCCATTTTCACACCCAGTACATGACGGACTCCGTGCAGTATTGACCACCGCAACTGCAATGTTTTCCTGTTGTCAGACTGTCTGAGCACATCAAGTCAGAGTGTTTTGCTTGCATAACACAATGTCATCTGGTGACATTAAAAAGGGGTCTCTTTGGAGGCTCGGCAGCATTACTCAGTTGAGAGTGGGTAGTTAATTGTCGGGGAGCTGCTTGCGTGTTTTTGCTGAGACACAATGTAGTGTAATAAGATGACACTGTGTTTTACCAAACAAAGGCAAAAGAGCATTGGGAGAGGCCTCGAAGGGAGAGATGATGAAGACGCCAAAGATGGAGCATATGTGTGTTTGTTTGTCGGGAAAAAACAGCTTTTTCCCTCTTCCTTGTTTTCACAAGGGTCCGAAGCAACAGGCATCTGACAAAACAAGACATCCCTAATTTGTGAGATGGTTGTGCACGCATCTCACAACCATAACACCTGCGTCTGTTATGGTCTCTACAGCTGTAATTTGTAGCCTCTGTCAGATAAATGAAACAGTGTTCATAACAGTGACAAAGCTCCAGCAGCCATAGTTTGGATTATCCTGCTGTATATCTGCAAAGGGTAGCTCCTCCAGCAAGCTTTGTCTCCTTGAGATGCATTTTAGGAACTGACACTTCCTTCTGAGGTCACTTTCTGGGTCACGGGCAAGCAGATAGAGGTGAGATGAGCCAAGGTTCCGTAACACAGGGAAGAAGAGAAGAGCTGCCTGTCCCCTCTGTGTCTGTAAACAGCAACTGAGAGTGGCAGGAGCAATTGCAGCACTGTGATTTAATCTTTGCGGTTTCCAGAAATGGCAGTGAGAGGAGAAACAGAAGAGATATCTGACTAGATGCAATAAACGGCTGGCTCGGCGCTGCCACAAACATGCTAACTTTCCTGCCACGCTGTCTGAGCATCTGTTAGAAAATGACTTTTTCCTAACCAGTATCGTGCCAGTGTGTATTTATTTTTCCCTCAATGACTGGGTTATGTTCGTGTGTAACAGTTCAGTCTGTCTTTGCATTCATTTTGGATTGTCTGACCCATGTACAGACTGACACAGTGCGAGCCATAAAAGCCTGTTCTTTATCGCAGCAGTGTCTTATGAGGTGGAAGATGGCAGCATGTAAAACCTTCCCTCATTCATAATAGATACTGCAGCAATGATTAATATAAAAGGACACTATCTGTGCTGAACAGAAGACATTTAACCCCCATTACTGTGTATAAGGCTTATCTCCCTAAACCATCAATTGCCATGACAATTTGTAATATATTTAGTGTCACATACTATAATCCATCTAATAGATCAATAAGGCAAGTGTGTAGTTGTGTGGATTGTGCAACACTCAGCAGTCCATCGTGGTTAGAAAGACTCTCCCTGGGGGAATTGAGAGCAGAAGCGTTCATCTTTACGCATCTCACCACTCCAGCTGTGCTTAATGAATTCTGTGGTGATTACTCCCAGAGCTATTTCTGGAATGGTTTAAGTCAGAGATATCAGTCTTGACCCACATAAGGTGAGTACAATGTGCAGTGCACGCAGGAGGATTTGGAGCTCACCGGGTCAGAGTCTTGTAGCCTGCATGTTTGTGTGGGACTGAAGTGTTCTTACGTATGAAGGTTGAGAAAAGTTTAAAAAAAAAAAAAGACGAGACCTTCAATATCACCATCATGGCTGTTCTTTGATACTGAGAAGGCGAACCTTTATTTCATTACATTTTCTCCATCGATGATGTAACATTTATGTATTTGAGTTTTATTGCTGCAGCTGTCAATTACTGTTAGTGGTGATCAATCAGCCTGCTATTTTCCAGAATCTTTTCCTTTTTGAATGGCAGAAAAATTAGAAAAATGCATTTAGTCATTTGCACCAATTTGTAGTAATCTGTTAACATTGCTTGTGTGTGTGTGTGTTCAATGGACACATGGGATTTTCCCAGCTTCAAAATAATATTTATGCTATTTCTGTGCAAGGACAAAGATGCAGGGAGACAGGGCAGCAGGGAGAGTGAGAGAGAAGCAAAGGGTTAGAGATTGTGTGCCAGTTTTGTGAAGCGTGTGTTCCTCCTTCCTGCTCCTGCTGCTTGTGTGTGTGTGTGTGTGTGTGTGTGTGTGTGTGTATAGTTTGAGGGTCACCCAGGAAGAGACTGCAGCGCAGCTCTTAGTCATCCTCACACCTCTTCCCTTTTTACCTGACTGTCCATCTGTCCACATATTTACCACCAGAAACAGATTTCCTGCTGGAAGCAAATTCAAGTGTGCAAATTTTACCTTTACAGGAGGTTATAGCAAACAGTGTGCAGATAGTGTGTGGAAATATTAATGAGGGTAGTCCTGCCTATAAAAGGCAGAAGGCACGGCTGAAGGCTCTACTGTGTTTGAACAAACACACACACAAACAAAATGTGTTGTTGATTCTTATTCAGCTGTGTTGTCCATTTGAACCAGTAAGCCTATTCATGCTTTTTCAGTCTGTCTCGTATCTCATACTCATAAAACAGGCCTTATTTTATTTTGCATTTTCCTTATAAAACATAATTATAAAAAGTGCATAAAATATAGCTATGTATAACTCACCTTGTTGCATAAGAAAAATGCAAATTGCCACTTTCATGTAAATGTATGTTGCAAACTCTGTAACATACATTTGCATCCATAAATATTTAAACAATGACACAATTTCTGTAGTTTTTCTTCTGTACACCATCACAGTGGATTTAAAGCCAAAGAACCAAGATGTGATTGAAGTGCCAACTTTCAGTGTTGCTGTAAAATATAGGCTGAACAATGTCAGTTGACAAGTGATTGGGAAATACAGTGACCAAGCCACAAAGCGGTAGGCCACATTCAATCACAGAGCAGGGTCAGTGGATTCTGAGGTGCATAGTGCGCAAAGATCACCAACTTTCTGCAGAGTCAGTTGCTTCAGACCTCCAAACTTCATGCGGCTTTCAGATTAGCTCAAGAACAGTGTGTAGAGAACTTCATGGGTTCAATTGATTTCCATGGACCAGCAGCTGTATCCAAGTACAATGTAAAGCATTGGATGCAGTGGTGTCAAGCACGCCGCCACTGGGCTCTGGAGCACTGGAGATGTGTTCTCTGGAGTGACGAATCACACACTGTCTGGCAATCCGATGGATGAGTCTGGGTTTGGTGACATAATGGACAATTTAATGCTCCCAACTTTGTGGGAACAGTTTGGGGATGGCCCCTTCCTGTTCCAACATGACTGCAAACCAGTGCAAGACATGGTCCTGACCTCAACCTGATAAAACACCTTTGGGATGCATTAGAGCGGAGACTGTGAGCCAGACCTTCTCATCCAACATCAGTGTCTGACCTCACAAATGCACTTCTGGAAGAATGGTCAAAAATTGCCATAAACACACTCCTTATCCTTGTGGAAAGCCTTCCCAGAGGAGTTGAAACTTATAGCTGCAAAGGGTGAGCCGACATCATATTAAACCCTGTGGATTAAGAATGGGATGTCATTCAAGTTCATATGCGTGTGAAGGCAGACGAGTGCTTATGGCAATATAGTGAATGTACAGGTTGTTCAGGTAAATAGTGACCAGTATATCTGAGTAATGGAGTTATTTTTTTGTTCATAAACCAATCAGTCAGTTTATCTGCAGTCTCAATTGAACCATGAATGTGAAAGCTTGTTATGCCCCCGATAAATCAAGCTAGACAGCAAAGCTTTCTTTGCCAGTTAAAAACAGGTGCTCATCTGAAAACGCCCAGGTGGGAGTGCTGGGAGTGTCAGTGTTTTATGTGCTGAGATGCTGGGGTTGCTATGATACATGATATCCACGAAAGCAATGTGTTTCAAATACCTGATCGAGCTGACCGCTGCTTACCTGGAAGACCCACACTCCACACCCCACTCCTTCAAGCACCATTTTTCATAGTATTGTGATAGTTTTTGGAATTTTGTTTATTTCAGGCAGGATTTGAAGGTTGATTGGGTTAGGTTTTTTTTTTATTTTTTTTAAATCTCTCCATTTTTTGAGGACCAGGAAAAAAAGCCCTTGGGGGTGGAACTGACTGTGAAACCGCATGCTTATTGGGTAATGACATGTGATTAACAAGTGAGCATACTCTAGAGAATCCTCTTCTCTGCACCTTAGAATGACTAAAATTTAAATAATAGACTTAATGTTTTATTCAGCATGACCCAAAATGAGTGACAGGCATAAACTTATCAGGAAAGCATTTGCAGAGGTCAAGCCCGAGGACTGTTTATAGGACCAAAAGTTTTTTCGCAACCACTATATCCCTCTGATGAGACTCTTTTACACCATTCACCTTAAAAGTTGGAAGTACTGGAGATAGCAACTTTTCTGGGCATCTAAATAAACTGCAAATGCACTCACATGAACAGGAAATCTTACATACATATACTTCATCTTAAGGACTCTCACCTCATGTTCTCTTGTGGGAGAGGAGAGGACAAAGGCAGGGGAAAGAGCCCGAATACTCCAACTCCTAATTGAGGTTGTGTCTCCTTCTCGTCTTTCCCAGCCTCTCTGCTCCACTCATGGCAAATATAGCAACATGCACCACAGGGGAGAATCGGCGCTTTGCAGCCATGTTTTTCCTGGCATCTCTATCAGAGAGTGGAAGGAATTTTTTTTCCCCTTTGATCCTCTGATTTGGGTTCTTCTTTGGGGATGATAAAATTGCAAGCGGCACTGAGTCTGTGCTTTCGGTTGTTTGTGTGTGTGAGAGCCCGTGCATCCACAGTGAAAATATAACAAATATATATTTTTGTACCTCTTAGATGAGACAATGAATGAAAGCCAAAATAGCATTTGACTAGACTGAAATACGGTCATGAACTGATCAGTGAGGCAGAGTGAGCTTTAACTAATTAAATGAAAGCAACGAAGAGTTATTTTTGCTGCCCTAAAGTGTAAGACGGATGCGTGTGGGTTTGAGGGGGTTGCATTGATTCTTACCAACTGTTCTTATATTTAAAAGGCACCATTGTTGGAATATTGACTCTATGAAAACAGAAACATGGCCAACAAAATTTGAATGTCTTTTGAATTACAGAATGACAATTAGGGATTTAAGAAACCACACACACTTACAGTATGTTCAGATTTTCTTAGAAATGCGCTGATCCAACATTTTATTTATTTATTTACTTATTTTCAGTTATGAAACACTAACTCGATTTTGGGTATCTGCTGATCCCGAGTACCAATCTGATACCACACACACATTTCGCTTGTTGAGCGGACCTTACGTGAAGTGAAATAATGCTATTCAAGTTGATGACAGTGCGTTATTTGATCTCTCCTCAAACCCTAAACTGTTGCACCCCTTTTCTGGTCACAAATATTTAAATGATTGAAAAAAAAATGTTACATTTATAAAATATTTGCGAGAACAGCCATCCAGCCTCCCATCTGGTTGAGTATTTAAGCCAGAGGGAGAAAATGTTAATGCTGAAGGAAGAGTGCTCAGTTCCAGTGTGTGTCATTGGCATGCAGCCTATGAAGTGAAAGAGAAGGCTAAGCTCAGTTTAGATGCTGTTGACTGTGGGCTTGTATGACAGAAGCAAACAGCATTACGCAACTTTTCCAGACTCAAGCTCTGTTGAAATGTGTTGGTTGCATGAAATTCAAAATGAGCAAAGAAGCAGTGAACGACAAAATTTTTCATATTTCAAATTGTACTGTTTTAAATTTAAATATTGGTGTCAGTGGGTTTAGATGGCATTTAGGCTGAGTCATCTTATGGTAACAGGGACTCAAATAAAGGTAAGATGATATGATAAATTTGTCCGTTTTGTGGGCCTTTGTGAAGGACAAAAAGAAGAAGAAACGATGATTGTTGATGTTCTCCACCAACCTTAACTCAAGAGTCTGAATACTCACACCAAATCCATGCACCTGCTCAAGACTGATCAAGGCAGAAAATTCATATCTAAGATTGTATTTCTGTGTATGTTTATGCATATCTTGCCCAATTGCAGACATGTATTTTGCTGTTGCAGTGTCTGTCCACATAGTAGAAATAATAAGCCATATGTCAACCACACCCCACATGGCAAAAATACACAGCAGGGCCATTCTCATCTACTCCCAAATTATACGTTCAGATCTGTAAACTGAAGGGCTGCTTTGTCTGTCCTAATGCACAGTGTAGTCTCTTTCTATCTAACAGATAATACAAAAGTGCATCAGCGCTGCGACACACTCGCAGGCTCTGTAATTCAAACTGAATGTCACGCAGACGCGATGGCCTTGACGAGTCAGTTCAGACTGTGTCAACAGCTCTTTGATTCTGGCCGGCTGGATGCAAAGAGCAGATCCCGCTCGAACGGCGCTGCAGTGGAAGCTGTTGAGAGAAAAATTAGGCCTCGATCTGTAAGAGCAGCTCTTCACCTGCAGCCAGAGAGGGCCAGCAAGAAACACAGCGACAGAGAGGAGAGCGAGCGAGGTGGGCGTAATTGTATCTGAAAGTGAGGTTAACCACATACAGTAGGCCTGTGTATTCAATGGGCTGAGTTACCCATCTGTGGAGAGCAATGGAAATGAAGAGAAGGATGCAAGGCTCGAAACCACTTTAGAATATTTTATTGTCACATTTTCGGTTGCTGTATATGCTTTGTTTTGGTAAAAGATTTGTTTGATTACCTGGCTGCAGTACCAAAGAGCCATTTACACTTCTGAAAGACTGTGGGTTGGGCTTGCCTTTTTTAAAAAAAAAAATATTATTAATGCACTAGAAGCTTGCAAAGGTACCCAAACAGGACAGTCCTTATTTATAGGTGTACAAGGCCGAAACTGGGCAAGTATGGAGTTCAAACCCACTCTTTCTGTTTCTCTGATTTTATGTCTGACTGCTCTATTCCCACTAAATATAAAAGCCCAAATCTGAAGTTCACATCTGGTTCAGATAATATATGGTAGCTAGTTT
>VUQK01009335.1:4226-16113 GCA_015106715.1 Bujurquina vittata | reverse complement strand
ACTGTTTAACTCAAAGTTGTAAATCAATCATTTTCTTGCTTTCTTCTAAAAAAACATTGTTTTTGCTTAACGCAAAATTGCAATTCTTACAATAAGCTTCTCTTTTAGCTTCAGTTTATTTAGTGTGGAAGACTAAATAAACTGAAGCTAAAAGAGAAGCTTATTGTAAGAATTGCGATTTTGCGTTAAGCAAAAACAATGTTTTTTTTAGAAGAAAGCAAGAAAATGATTGATTTACAACTTTGAGTTAAACAGTGTGCAGAAGTAAAGTCAAAGGAGTCGAGTTTAGTGGTGCAGTGTGACGATGACTCTGGTATTATGCTTCTGAGAGGAATATAATCAGACTATTTCATCTAAAGATAACTACAAGTGTAAGTGGGCATGTGTACAGCTGTGTACAGCTGTTACCAAGCAAAGTGTGTGTGCGCGCGTGTGTGTGTGTGTGTGTGTGTGTAGTGAGGGTGATGTGTGGGCAATGCAGTTTGATGCTGGCAAAGCCAAGAAACGGGTTCATGGGAAAAGGCTGTGTTTATTCTGATTTACACAAAAATCAAATAAACGTGCCAACAGCTGTCACACTGGGCATTCTCCATGGAGCACAGATGTGTGTGTGTGTGTGTGTGTGTGTGTGTGTATATGTTTCTAACCCAGCTTCTGTCAAAGCCAGTTGCTGTTAGGTTTCAACTGTGCTCAGTAAGAAATCCACCAAATTCCATCTGACTAATGAAATTATTCAGAAAGTAAATGAAGAAACACTTAAAGGCAGCGCGAGCAGACTTGGTAAATATTAGGGAGCAATTCAGACCGTTTGCAGCAAATACTGTTACTATTGATTCACGAGGAGAAGGAAATTATAATTGTCCAAACCTCTGTCTTTACCCCATTAACATCTGCCTCCCATCTTTCAGTGCGTACTTCCTGAGCCGCACTCAGCAGGCAAATCTTTCTGCCAAAGGAAACAACTTAGCACAGTGTTAGCAAAAACAGGAACCATCATGACTTTCAGCATTAGCCATAAAAATAACAGCTGTTGAGCTTGTGCTGCAATCGCAGCCACAACAGTCCCGTGTGCGTTTCCTGCAAAGGGTCAAGATGTATGTTGGCGTGGACGCTGGCGTGTAGTTTATGGATATGAAAACTGCAGCTTTTCCTGAGTTTAGCAACTACAGTGTGTAGATGTAGCTTTTTAAAGATCGTCAGCACCGAACGCCAATTCAGAACCCGAAACAGGAGGCTGCAGCAAGATGATGAGATTAAAACAGGGCTCGAACTCAAAGACTGGAAAATCTCGGAAAACGTGCTGATTATGTTTAATACACAGACTCATTCAGGGAATGTCACGTTCTCCTCATCAGGGAACGCGGTTTTGTCTGTTGCAATGTTTGGTTCCTTTACACCCCGGGTATGCCTGAATAGATGGCACCAATCTGGCAACCACTGCAAAAATGCGTGCGCCCTGATTGGTTGGTGAGAAATCAGTTGCTATAGGCCCAATCATGCAGGCAACCCTGTGGTCCCCAGCGGATTGCTGCAGTTGTCTCTAGTTTGTAGATCCTTTCACCGAGGGACAGCCGGCAGCCTCTCACAATCACTTGCCAAATGTGCATCCCCCCAGTTAATGAACTTTGTTACACCTAAATATTTCAGATCAAACTAATTTTAATATTAGACAAAGAGTTGTTTTATTAACCCTTTATTTACCGCGGGCCCAAAGTCCGGCAACAATTACCATAGTAATTCAAAGTGAGTTTGATCAGGCGTCTAAGCGTCTCACATGTGCTCAAAAGCATCTGGATGATCCGAGAATTCTGTGGACTGACGGGACAGAAGCTGAACTTTGTGGAAGGTTTGAGTCCCGTTACATCTGCATAAACTAACACAGCATTTCATAAAAGAACATCATACCATACTTTAAAAAAAAGTTTGAGAGAGGCCGAGTCAAAGTCGCAGATGTTTTGCCATGACCTTAAATGGGCCGTTCATGCTTGCAAACCCTCCAGTGCGACTGAATTAAAACAGTTCTGCAAAGAAGAGCGCGCCAAAATTCCTCCTCAGTGATGTGAAATATTCTGGTTGTTGCAAATGCTTGACTGCAGCTCCTGCTGCCAATGGCGGCACAACCGGTTAGGTTTAGGAGACAATGAGCTTTCACACAGGGGCAGGTGGGTTTAATAAATCATTTAAAAACGGCAGAGAATGTGAGTAACGTCTTTGTCTAAATTCATTGTTGAAATACATGAAATCCTTCATTTTTACAGCAAATGACTCGATGATGACGGGCTTCTCAGCGAGGTTACGAGGTCACCAGGCTGGCAGAATCTAATGCTGCCATTAAGCTTGCTCTCTTGGCCTCTCCTCTTTGTTTCCTCACCCTCTGTCTCTTAAGGGAGGCCCTCCAGTTCCCAAGTGGCTTATTTACTTGTCAGTTGGTGCAATATCCCCTCGGCAGCCCCTCCAGAGCTGACAGTGGATCGGCTTATGGCACTACATTCAAGTCCTCTTATGGTGCTTAAGTAGAGCTGCTCTGTGAGACCTCAGATGCACTTCCCTTGAGCCACAGATGGTGAGATGAAAGGAAGAAGAACAGGTGATAAAAAGTGAAAGGAAGTGAAACGGATGAAAAGAGACAGCTTTTTCAGAGAGGTACATGCACGCTGTTTGTTTCTGATAAGACAAAAGCTTCCCTTTAAAGATTTGACAGATCGCACTTTTCAGTAAGAAGGTTAAGTAATCGCTGAGATTTATCCAGCTGCTTTTGTTCCATGTGGATTCTTTTCATTTTTCTATACGTCTACGCAGTTTATGTCCTGAAGCATCACGACCAAAGATGATTTACACGCTGCGCTGTCTAGAATGGTAGAGGGGGAGATTAGGGTCCGCTGTGGTTCTACCATCAATACTCTGAATGGGAAGCAAAGTGTCCTGACTGCAGGTAAACAGTCCTGGAAATGATTGCCATAAAGCTAACCAGAGGATGTTAGCACAGGACACAGAGCGAATGTGACTGTTAGAGCTCAGAGTCAAACGATTCTTGCAGCCCTTCGTCCGTTCACCTGTTCTTCTGGGAAACCTTTGCTTCACCTGCATGCTGGGTTTAGCAAAGCCCTGCTTCTTATTTAGCGAGCTGCATATATTCACACTCAACCTTTCACTTCAATGAATTCTTCTTCTGCTGGCTGTGCAGAGCAGCTGCAGGTGGTGTATGAGCGCTCTTCTGTCTGCGTACACATTCTGAGCTAAACCGAACTCCACAAAGCTGCTTACAATCCAGTACAATTACAGACAGGCAGGACTGCCGCTACCCTAGTGGTAGCCATAGCCGCTAACGGCTGCTGTAACGCTAACTTAACAGATGCTAACGTGTCTATGGGGTAACCGCTAACAGTTAAATGGCTAACACTAAGGTGTGCACGGGCAGGTTATCGTTAATGATAACTACTTCATACTTCAGTGGTGCTGAAACAGGAGCAACATCGTCCTCTCAAAATTCCTCCTAATGTGTTTTTAAGTGTTATAAATGTTTAACTACTTCAGCTGCTAGTGAGGGGAGGGGCCACCTGCAGACACTGTTGGCATCAGTAATGTTACAAACATTTTCCACCAGAATGTATTAAAGTTTATTAAAGTTTGCATTTGTTTATCCATCCCGTCTGTATCGCTAGCATCTTTCAGCTCAACATATTCACGTTTTATAATTCTTAATATTGACCCAGACTGGAAATTGATCAAGTTTGGATTAAAAAAAGTTATTTTGCTTTATTTTATAACTTTTAAGAAAACTGATGAATAGTTGGTTTGAAAGCAATATTTGGGTAAAAACGAACAAAACTTGCAGTAATGTTAAAAATAACAAACACTGGCCTAAATGAACTCCTTTGACTTGGACACTTTTCTAAATATTTTCTATACTGAATGAAGTGAATCTGTTATTTCACAGATATCTAAAATAGTTCCGTTTAAACTTCTCATCGCAGGTCTGATGCTCATCGTGAACCTCGGTCTTTTTTTTCCAGCCCGTGTTGGCAGCTTAACGACCCTTTGTCCTACCAAATTACACCAAATCAGCTCGGGCTCTGACATCGTGATGCACGCACTTTCATCCGGGTGTCATTAAGTGGTGTACCTGTGAGGGCATACTGGATGAAAGCATGTGACCATCAGGACAACACCGCTATCAGTGACAGCTGATCTCTACAACCTGTTTACTGCAGGCTCAGTTGTGAAGCTTGCAGATCAAGAATTAAGACCTGTCCCCCCCCCTCCCACCACCACCACCACAGTCGGTATTACCACAAACCATTAGAGCACCTTGCCACTCGACCGGCAAGCAACACTATGCACTTATTTCCCAGGAGTCACTGGATTGACATTCACATCAGACATCACAAGGAGAAGCAGTCAATGATGTCAACCGCTCAGAAATGGCAGGCCAGCGGCAAGCAGTATGCCTGCTGCACGACAACAAAGGGATCAATGCCATTTTCCCTTTTATTATTGGGGTTTTGACATTATTGTAAATGACACTGATAAAAGCCATTGTAACAAATTAAAATGGCATAAAGAGAGATCTATATTCTGAAGATTAGAAACAGGTTGCACAGGTGATCACAAAGCAGATTCCACTTTTCTATCTTATTAGATGGACGAGAGCGGAGGAGCCAGGTTTCTGGATTCTGCTTAGTGAGCTGATGTCATGAGCACGCAGCTCGAGGTTTGTCCGCCACACTGGACGTGCTGCAATCACCATGTGTATCCCCCTGCTGGCTGGCGGTGGTCCCTGCTGCACCGAAAACCTCCTCGTGACTGCTTTGGTTGTTGACAGATTTCAGGTTTGGTTTGCAAATGCTCGCAGCTACTGGCCGACTGGTAATAAAACTCAAAAAAGTGCAAGGTGTGAGCTGCAGCGCTATACGCATGATACTTTGAAGGCACGTTATCTCCGTTTCCAGTTTGTGTTGCACTTTTCAGTTTCACGGCAGCTTCGGGAGTAGCTGGACTCTTGAGACAAGTCTGTCACTTCCATGCAAAATAAAAGACCAGAGACCAAAGCAGCTGCAGGGAGGTGACAGTCCCAGCAACCGCCATCAACTTCCTGCAACCATCCTCACATTGAGAGCTCCAGCAAACAGCTGCAAAATGCAAGCTGAACACTTGGAATTCATTTGAGATTATCTGATTAAGATGTCATGAAATAATGAGAGAACAAGCATTAATTGACCATAAAACAAAAAAATCACCTTTGAGCTTCTCAAAAGGGCTGTAAATCCTAAACAGTTCATTCAGTCCTTTAGTGAGATTGTTAAACTTTGATGGTTGGATTTAAAACGCCCTGTGGTGGTGTACAGAGGCAAAATGACAAAAAAATGTGTCCAAATACTTAAGGGCCTGACTGCATGTTGCTCCTCTTGGGCCACATTACGTTGAAGCTTTATAAAGGCTGATGATAAGGTAATCTTACACAACAGCATAGCGCTCATTTAATGCAGCAAAATCAATAAAAGCCCAGCAGCTCAATCAGATTCAGTCCCAAATGTACTTTCACGGTTCAGACATCAGTTCTGTCGAAGCCCCAGAGACAGAAGTGCGCCTCGATTTCTGAGCTTACAGCAGCTTTTATTAGTTTAAAAAAAAAAAAAAGAAAAAAAAGAAACTGCCCGCTGAGGGTTTAAAAATTTCCCCTTCATACATTTTGACTTTAACAAGCACGCCTCAATAGAAGTTCAAAAGCCACATTAACCTCTGCTGTTCACAGCCTTTCAAATCGGCCGTCTATTGACATTAAATATTTATTCCTCAAAACAAAAATCGAAAGTCTCGCTCTCATTTCCTAAAATGTCAAATAAGAAGTGAAATGAACAACAACAGGTCAAAACTGCTGACTGAAAACATCCCGAATCGCAGCTGCTGTTCATGATGTTAGGAACCTACCAAAATGTGTAAGCATCAACACGTCTGACCGCTTCCTCCTTAAAGCACAGAGTCTCACAGCTGAGCTGAACACGGCCTTCATCACTGTAACGTGGCGACGACCTTGTTAGACTGATTTACACACAGACGAGACTCTTTCAATTTTTCACCAGGAAGATCAGTTTTTTTTTTTTTTGAGCCAGAGCCCAAAGTGTCACCAGCACATTGCCAGTAATCTGAAAGTGCAGTGTACATATACCATCCATCCATC
Source organism: Bujurquina vittata (assembly GCA_015106715.1). Classification (NCBI taxonomy): domain Eukaryota; kingdom Metazoa; phylum Chordata; class Actinopteri; order Cichliformes; family Cichlidae; genus Bujurquina; species Bujurquina vittata. Next base: position 9,935 of record VUQK01009335.1, on the reverse strand, counting down.
CCCTGATCCTGTTCAGGGTCACAGGAGAGCCGCAGCCTAGCCCAGCAGTCACTGGCTCAGTTTGTATTAAAGAGATATTTAAAAATGTTACTGCGCAGAAGTTTTGAGTCACTCTTTATTATTATTCGCAAAGAAAATGGGAACTAGATGCAACGCTTGAAAGTTAATATTTGGCATGACCACCTTTATTCTTCAACACAGCCTGAACTCTCCTGTAATTTCTTTCTTCTGAGGTTTCGGTGAGCAGCACACGGATCAGCTGAAGTGTCAGAGGAATCCCAGGTCCCGGATCAGGTCTTTGCTGGATTGTTACCCATGGACATGACTTTAAGAGACTGTTTTTTTAGACCTGCTGCTTTTATCCTCCACTTGTCCAGTTTCCTCAGACTGTTTCAGGACACACTGCACAGCATGCCAAGCTCTTTGGGAATCACCTTGCTGCCTCAAACTTCCTATTTTATGCATGCCAAACTGTGTTGTCTTTGGCATCGTTTCATAGATTGAACTGAAAAAAATGGGAACAAATGATGTGTTGTTGCAGCAGGCTGCTGGTTACAAAGTGCCTAAAGATACAATTTAAAATTGGTTGTGTGTGGGTGCCAGGGTGGCTCAGTGGGTGAGCACACAACCGTGTACGCCACACGGCTGTGGTGCAATAAATAAATCTCTCATTTCTGTCCATTTACGCTGCACTTTTATGAGGCAAAGATTCTCATATTAACACCAGGGCTAGAGAAAGAGCAGCGTTCGCTACAATGCAGGGAGAGTGGAATGCTTGTGCAACACATTTGGCTCCGTCACAATACAGCAGGGAAGTGATTATCACAGTTCAAGGTTGTGTTGAAACAGCACAGATGGATTGGATTTCATATTTCTAGAGAGTACAACAGGGAGGTGGCGTCCGCTGGGGAGGAGAAAGGGAGGTGGTGGGATATGAAAGACAAGTGAACTGAGGCACGTGGGCTATGCACCCAAATAGAGGGTGCAAAGAGCAGATAATTGCATGATGGGATGCAAGAGAAGTTTTTGAAATGGGAAAAAAAAAAAGAGGAGAGAAGTTCATGTGGAAACAGATTAGAGTGATATGAGAATCTCACCTTTTCAGCTTTCATTATTAACCTTATACCTTCCACTGGAGCTGAACCAGGACTCAAGCATGGACGTTCAATAGTTTGCATTTTGATGATAATATAAGGAAAAAGAGGGGGAATACAACCCCAACCTTCAGTCTTTTAAGGGCCGCTGAAGTCCTGCTGCATGAAGCTTATAACACATGTGACTAAATCTCTGAACCTAAGCTTGTTTTCCACGTGCACGGATGTGTTCAGTGTGTTTAGTGACCCTCGCGCCCCTGAAATCTATTAAAGCCCGATTCGTGGGTTTTCAGTTTTTATTTCTGAAAAACGAGCCAGAGCCTTTTTTCTTTTCTCCACCTGGAAGGGACGGTACGCTGTGCCTTTGCTCGCTGCCTCGGATTCTCACTCTTCATTCACCTTGTCCTTGTGATGTGATGAAAAGCCCACGGGAGGGAAGGAGACAAAGTGGAGCGGACCTCGCGTTGATCAAGCTCCCAGCCCAAAAGCTTCATGCGCTCATTAAATGGCCGATGATTTCCTGTTTGGACCGGCACTTTAGCCAGTGGCCTTTCCAGATGTTCTGTGGGTGTGACACACAGCAGCTAAGGCAACGTGACCCCGGGGGGGAACCTGTAAATCCAGGCGAGCAGTGATTACATGAGTTTTATCATGTGGAAAGATCACCACATCTGTGTGAACCGACCAGGAGCTGTGACTTAACAAGAGTGCTGCAGGAGGGAAAGGAGGCAGCAGTGATAAAATATACATACATGCTTACGCTGAATGTGATGACACATTGAGAAAGTCACAAAGTCTGAAAAAGAAAAACTATTCCAAGGGGAACTTGAAAGGACTTTGATCATACAGACTCCATCAGCCAAACAATAATTATCCTGGATTCAGCCTAAAATAGGACGATGAATATACTGTAGCTCTGTTTTAAGTGGAAGTGATGAAAGAGATATGAGATAATAAGCCTGTGTCGGAGTAAAACAAATTGATGACATGCTGAAACAATGACGGTGCTATCGGGGGGGGCTGCAGTGTTTCCGATGCTAATGTGACGCTTTCATCGCAGACCTGGAAAGTTGTGCCAGTGTAACAATCACTGCTGGATTCATGCTGTTGACTTTAAAGTGGTGGATTTGGGCTGGGAGGGAGCTACTGCTATAGACTGTATGTGAAAGATGGACACAGCCACCATGACATCATCCACTGGCTTCCAAAGTTGCCTCCTGAATCCTCAACTTTAGCTTCATGCCTGGTGACGCGTTGCTTTCTGAAGCCAGGACTGACCCTGCTTAGACGAGACGGTGGAATGTTAACTGTTCAGCGGATGCTAGCACGCTAGGCTAGCAAAGTGCACCCCAATTCTCTTCACAGCTGTACTTAGCGCTAAGTAACAAGGTCTTCAAATGCAGTGGGGTGTTGTTCAGAAGCAATAATGTGGCAGAAGATGAGACTTTGTGTGAGACACTGGAACAGACGAGGGAATGAAGCCTGAAGCTAAAGTTCGAGATGAACTGGTCTTGCACTTTGAACAATGAGATTGTCCATTCATCCATCCATTCTGTTGTGCTTATCCTGTTCAGGGTCGCGGGGGGGCTGGAGCCTATCCCAGCTGTCATAGGGCGAGAGGCGGGGTACACCTGTACAGGTCGCAGGGCCGACACAGACAGGCACACAACATCCACGCTCATCACCAGGTAACCCTAACCCCACTGTGGGAGGAAACCCACACAGACACGGGGAGAAGATGCAAACTTTTCAAGGTCAAAGGTCACGGTCACCAAAAGGCCCTGGCCAAGGAGGATTCAAACTCAGGATCTTCTTGCTTTGAGGCAGCAGTGCTAACCACCATTTTTATTTACATTTTACAGAGCATCCTAACAGGGTAGCTGAAGAGCTCATAACTACCTACTACTGATCAGGATGCCTCCTGGTATTCCAGACGTGCCCCGCAGGAAGGAGACTGTGCAGCACCTAAAATACACGATCTCTGATCCCGTCTGGCTGAGGGACAAATGGGATCCCCAAACAAGATCCAGAGGGTGTTGCCATGGATTAGGGGTATCTTTCGTCAGCCGGCGGCTATGACTTGGATCTGGATAAGTGCCATAATGTGTCACAGTAAAAGAACCTCTCTTTAAGGCTCAAGCAAAAACTTCTATTAAAAACTAAAGACACAGGATGTGTTCTAAGTAAGATTCTAGAAGGACCCTCAGTGGAGCACATGCCTCACACCCAGCCCACATTTTCTGTGCCAATATTACAGTGCCACAGATCCCGCCCAGTGTTGGAACTCCATCAGCTACATTCTGGTGTTAGTTGCATGCCTCTGGATTTATTTCTTACTCTACTCTCTTAAATCTTGGAAGATTTTTGGTGACCTTTGACCTTGAAAATTAAATCATATGTTCTTGGGCCCCTAAGTAATATTTCCATGAAGTTTCATCAATTTTGGTTCAAAATTTTTGGGATAGCCCAAATTTGTGAATTTTGTCCCTATGTTATGGCACGATGGTAAAGAATCCTTTTCCAAGATCCTGGATCCAGACCATGAACTGATCCGGAACACCAGCTAAATGTAAACAACCATCCTCAACAAGTCCATTGAAATCCGTTCTCATCCGTTATCCTGCTAACGCTCACAAACAAGCGTTCAGAAAATTCTTTCAAACAACAACACGAGCCGGTCCCACCATGCGGAGTGGGTTTGGTCCCTTTGCGTTGTGAAGACGGCCCCATTAGCACATCTCCCAGCCTCCTCATTCATCACCATGGAATTGGTACTGAGCTCGTGTGAGTGGCGGCTGCTCATTATCCCAGTATGCAACATGCCATTTAAAGATGAGAGACGATTATGCAGCATGCACAACAGGTTACTGACAATCTTTCTACCAGCTGACTGCTGTTTTTGTTTAATCTCGGCCCCTTTTGACCTGCTATCAATATCTCCTCACCTGCTAAATGATATGTTTACATTAATTAAAGGCACTATTAACACCGGGAAAGTACCGCAGCGGGTAGATCTGTCGCCAGCTTCAGTGTCATCCTAATGTTGTCTCCCTCCCATGACAGGCCCAGATGGCGAGGTCTGTTAAAGACAGCACTGCTCTTCACTAGTCATCTCGCCCTCACTGAGCCTGGGGAGTGCTGCTGTCTCTCTCCAACCCTCGCAGCAAAGAGTCTTCGCTTCACACCTTTTGTGAAACAAGCCACCCTGCGTGCCTTTGGCTACAGGAGCTGTTCATTACAGAGGAGTGAGACTGCACGGTGAGAGCTCACAACCCGTTTGACACATCTCTCTGTGGGTGTAATTGTGTTTCCCGTTTCCCTGTTGTTTCATTTCAGAAAGATGCCAAACCTCTTCCAATTAAAGTGAAGGTGACGCTGGTCTGTGGCACATTCAGCCTCTCTACTCTCTTTCTAGCTTTTCCTGCTCCTTCCACCTGTTCCGCTGGCTCAAGCTGGTCGGTAACGCGCGGACAGGAGGGATCCGGGCGAATTCCGCTACAGCTCCACGGATCCAAAAGCCTCCCTCTGCTCACAATGTTTTCCAAGGCGTTGCTGTGGGTTAATTAAGTATCCGTCTCCAAATTCTGCTCCATAAAACCCACAAATCCCAATTCACACAAAAAGAAAAGTATCTGTTGTGTTCCCAGCACTTCCCAGATTCTCCCAGCACATATCTGAGTCAGATGCAGTGTACAGGATGCACAATTAATTGTTATTCTGTTGGCTCTTTGATAACAATATGTTCCTTCAGGCTTTGGGAGCTGAGTAAGCACGCACAAGATTACATTTTAATGAGTTTATTAATATTTGAATGCACTCGCTGTATGGACTGTCTTCCTTAGATTTCAGCTTTGGAGTACACAGACTGCATCCCAGCACTTAAATGCATGAGGGGGATCATCTTTCTTTGGAAATCAGAAACACAACTATCAGTACTTAAGTCTGCTGCATACTTAGCCACCAGTGGTATCCCACATAACTAACATGCTTCATAGATCTATGACCAGAGGTTTGATTAGCTGCTTCTGCTTGAAGTGGCTAAATTGACATCATATTACAGTTTGCACATATTGGAGAGCTTGACCACAAGAAGCCAAAAATAATTCAAAACATTCTCCTAATTTTCAGCTATGCTGCATTAGGAAGTACAGAAAGCAACAGTGTCTCCCACTTGGCCTGTTTCAGTTTAGAAGAGTCACAAATCCACATAAAAAGGCACATTAAAAAAAAACATGCAGTTATAGCGTTAAACTGCGACAGCATGGCTGCTGCTTTTAGAGTACGCCCTTGAGGTCCTCGCCTCAACACTTGCATGATTCTGCAGTTTCACTTACAGAGCGAACATGTCAAACTTTCCTGTTGAGGATCATCTCTGATGATGAGAGCCGGGTCTGCAGCTGCACCTCCAAACACGAGGTTCTACTCAAACAGCCCCAAAGGCTTACGAACGAGCTGAGGAGAATGCTTGATGTTCTTCAGCATTCAAGGGCGTCTGTGCTCCCTCCTATCAGGCTGACAATGTGGACTTCTACTCTAACATCTTAAAGGGAGAACGAGATTAAAGTCTTAAAAGTATTTTTATATTTCTCAGTCCACAGAGATCTTCTATCTTAGC